>JALLOT010000511.1:0-19686 GCA_036939595.1 Thalassiosira livingstoniorum
TTGTATTGTATTGTATTGTATTGTATTGTATTGTATTGTATTGTATTGTATTGTAATGTACCATTGTATTTCCCTATAATATGTACGTAGTACCATATGCAACCATAGTCCTTATCTTCGTTCTACCATAATATCTTACATATTCTTTTTGTTCTTTTGACTTCAAAAAACGAGTACCACAAAATAATTTTAAATCAAATACCTAGAGGTGTACTAAGTAGTGATCCCCTCAACACGAGTCCGAATATTTAAAAATTAATAAGTCAAGTACCATACATACATACTTACTAAGTCAGTACGTACCTACTGACTTAGGTCCTACAATACTAACAAAGTTTCCCCAAAACCAATCATAACCCTTCATTTTTATATTGAAAGCTTAATTTTACAAGATCAGCACATTTGAATACAAGAAAATTGTCATGGGTCCTTAAGTGGTTTCTATTAAGCTCTGTTAAATGTGTGGTTCTAGTGAATCTTTCACCCATTAATTTGTGTTGAATGATGCCACCACTGCCCCTCTGGTTTTCTCTCAGAGGGTTTTGTAGATGATCATATTTTGAAAAGACTGTCACAAAGAATTCTCACATATGATGCAAAGACACTGAAAAATGACATTACAAATATCTATTAAAAAATCTCATCTTTGTTATTCTATCATTATTGAATCAAATCATATCAATATCAAATCATTGGTGTTTCATTCACTGATATGAATTATTTTGATCAAATTCTATCAGCTCTTCATTATCGATCAAGACTGTCTTGATTTTAATCAAGGATTATTAAAAAAAACTATTAATACAGCAAATGAAACAATATAATGTTACTGGAATTCAATTGATTCTGATTGTTTGAATACAAAAACTATCCTAAATTTTATTCTTGTGTTGCGTAATTCCTATTTTGACCTGCTACACCTTCATTCACATTCAATCAAAATATCTGGTCATTGATTTTGAGATCTGAATAATTTGGAGGTGTTATTATATTAAACAATCAATGATGTATTATAATGAAGCTGAAATGTTTTTGCAACCATTGGATCATTGCCTGCCATGTAGAATCTATGTCATGTCTGAATAGCAATACAGGAGAAGAATATCATCACTTGTGTTGACCCCCATTCCAATTGAATAACATTTACATAATATAACTCCTAATTTTTGAGTCTGTTGATAGATTTTCCATGTACCAGAGTAAAATATTTAAAAAAGTAGAATATGTATCCATTATCAGGGATGTCTAGCTAAATTTACAGCTCAATAGGTTTATAATTTTGTCCAAATCTTGTTACAATTTCATTAATTGTTGATACATGAAGTAGAATATCAAATAAATAGTTCTAGAGCTTTAACAATTAGGATTAAATTGCCTACCTTCCAATTTTCAGACCCAGCTTAAAAAGAATGGAACTACTTTCTTCTTATTGTGTAGAAATTTTTTGTTCAATAATTAAGGCATGTCCATTCAAAACTGGTCAGATGTGACACTTACCTCTAAATCAGTCAAACTAGCAAACAAAACTTATAAAAATCCATTTTTCTTCTCTTTCCAAGGGTGCTATCCATGATGGTAATGAAGTGATAAAAATTTCTCACCAACCTCTACCATCTCTCTTTGGAGAGACCATGACATGAATGGAAGCCATTGTTTATTCATCAGTTGTTAGGGAGAAGCCATTAATAATAGAATCAGAATGGTGAATAGTGCACTTGGCAGTTCAAAAGGAAATCTGAGCTGAGTTTGAAAGTTCGTGAGCTGGTGCTGCAAAAGTGCATGCAAAAGAAACCTGGATCCTTTTTCATGTAGGAATAAGTAAGATCCTTTCCTGTGAAGTATGTGGTATTTCTGGTCATATGTAATCACCTGTTGCAACACAAGTTTTTTACCATTTCTTGATAAGATTTGATGCTAGTTTTGGAGTCAAAAAATGATTGCCAAAAAATTCAAAGGCTGATTACTCAATATATTTTTTAAACTGTTAGGTTGTGAGCAGCAATCTTAAGGGTTTTGGATGGACATTGCTTAAATAACATCAACAACAATATAGATTCAGTATTTCTCAATAAAACAAAAATATAACAACTAACCGTGAATAAACCCAGATCAATCTTAAAATTACCATTATGCCTCTATTTAAAGATATTTAAATTTATGATTTATAAAATTATCTGATTTGCCTTTATGGAGTTTGAATCAATGTTGATTCTTTTATTCTTTGATGTGCCATTTATAGTTAATCTAATAAATAATTTGGCTCTATTGCAGAAATAAAACCAAAAAGAATAATTGGATCAATGAAAATAACATTTTAATAAAACCATGAATTTTGATTTACACATATTTTGCAAGATTCAAGCAAATTTAGTTTATTGTTTCTCTCCTGTGTTTTTCTCATTACAGAAAATGTCACCACTTATTGAGTCTGTTGTGCCAAACCTTTTAGAACAATTAAGGTCTAAACTTCTACAATCAAATCCTATGTTTGCACTTTATATTCTTTCTAAAATCATTGGCCTGTATTGAAAAAAATATTTTCAAAACATAGATCAAATAGTGTATTGTCTTCCTTCTCTTGTCCTAAAAATATTGGTGCCAAAAAACTGTGCTACAAAAATGACTTGCATTTATGGGAAAATTACTTTTTAGGACATATAAATAATGCAATTGTTGATAAATAGCCATGGCATTGTTCATCACAAAAGAATAGAATTTTGGGTAGATAAATCAATAATTTTTTATTGAAATTTACCTTTGTAATTTCTCATATAATGTCTTTCAATCTTGTTTTGTAACAAACAAATACTGAAAAATTAAAGAAACAAGTATAAAAAATACCAAAATATAATATTATTATCAAAATTCTGGTTACTTTTTGTACAGACATACTTTCTTTGTTCCATTCTCTTCTCTCAATTGATACTTTCTTAAGACCATCCAAACAAATCCCTTTTGGAGACAATATCAGTATATGCATGAAAAAAATGTACAAAAAGCTCAAAAGAGGTTATCTTTGCAATTAGTGTTTTTCATCCACCCAGACCCATAACTGTACAAATGAATCTACTAAACTCCCTTAAATCCAAGCACTTTTAGGAATTTATCTTTAGAACATCAAGAATCAATTCAAATTGTGGTCAGATGCAATGGCCTCTGTTTGTACTATCTGTTCAAATAATAATATGTCATAAATAGTCACCACACTTGGGAATCTAGACTAAATGATACTATGTACATCAAAATAAGGATCTAGTTGATATGAAAAGATTATATTATCCATTTCACTTTGTATTTGATTGATTCAATAAAAATATGTACCTACAAACTTCCCCCGCAACACATTGAAAGTATCAATTAGTCAAGAACTATTAAAATTATAACAGAAAGACATAAATTAAAAAAGACACATGTCACATGGGAAAATGATAATACCATTGATATTTTTTGGAATCATGCATAAACAGATTTTAAAATCCACAATTCTAGCTAATTCAAGGAGCACATTACAATTCCAATGACAAAAAATCCTAGTCTAACAGCATTGTTATGATTTTGTACCTTTTTTATTCAACTTGATTATTCAACAAATCTATCACAATGATAATGGATTTATAAAATCACAAAGAAAAAATCATTATTTTTAAGTTGCAGCCTTGATAGTACTATCCTTATTACAAGTGCAAACTGTAAAACACCAACAGTATTTTTTCAGTTTTCACATTTTTTGACAAATATGGGCGTTACAATTATTCATATCATTAATTAGAAGGAACACTGTGACAAATACAATGTATTGTCTATTGTTATTGTTATTGGGTACTTTTATGTCTGCCTGTTGACAACTGACAATGCCAACATATCAATTTGATGGATATTATTTCATCTCCAAACCCATCATTGTTGAAAACAGAACTGCCTTCAAGGAACCATTTAATACCAATGTACCATTTTCTGATTTAACCCAATGCATTGAAAATGTCAACAAATTTCCATGGGTTCAGAGAAAACATGCAATGATGCTCAGCTAATTCAACAGGGAATACTTGCCACAACAGAAATAAGATTGTTAAGTAAGGAACCTATGATGATCATGCCTCATTGGCACCCAGAAAACATGGGTTAATTTCAAAGCTTATTTCAAAAGGGAGCATAAAAAAGAGAAAACTTTCACAGATGACATCCAATCAGGCTGGATCCCATGTCAATGATCTCACCCAGGGCCTTCCACAGGAGCTGACAACAGTAATGAAGAACCTGGCACTTGCAACAATAAGTGATAGATCCATAGTTGAATCTTTTATCAATCAATTGGCACAGGCACATGCTGAAATTTCTTGTATTGTTGATGATAACTGCTGATGGCAAGCTTTGGTGAAAGAAGCAATGAAGTCATCATTCTATGGCTCTAGCTCAGTAGCACATAACATTGACTCTCTCCCAGCAACAATCTCTACTAAACTCACCCAACAAAAAGGAATTGATTCCATTGGCTATTGGTGGAAACATGGCCTTTGTTCTCCTTTGGCCACCCTATTAAAAATTCACCAAAAGTAGTGACCAGGAAGCAGCTACACATGACAATTGAACGAAGAAAAAAGATCATGAAAAACAGGGAACAAGTGAAGTTTGGAGTAGTGGGAACCCAATTAGTGGTTACTTTTGTTCTCAAATAAACTTTAATAGTGGTAAGGCTTTGAATACTACACTTGATACTCCTGGTAGCAAACCAAACTGTACACCACCCACAAAAAAGTTATACAGGTATTACTGACTTAGTAGCATGTAAAGCATTTTTCCCTCCCAGTTTCCCAATATATATTCTTTGACAACAACAACCAATGATTAATGTGTGAAGCACCAATTGCCTTAAAATAACAACCACATTGCAAGACAGTCTACATACTAATGAACAACCTCCCCCCAATGCAATAGAAGCTCACACATTGCTGGGTCTCCAACAACCACTTTAATCCATTCATGTTGCATGTGATACTGACTGTTTGTCTCATGTTTACAAAACTTACTGTACAACTGAGAAGGATGGGAAGGAATTAGCATGTTAATGGCACAATCCCACCAACAATTTATGATACATTATCATGTTTAAACTCATCAAGGCATTAAATTGTGGCTTTTATGCTTCATAAGGAAACAAGATCAAATAATATAACCACTAATATTGAAAAAATTAGTCATGATATCTGCCTGTTATTTTAACTTTTAAAAAGGAGGTTTTTATTAGAGAAAGGTTATACTCATATCTGGATAACATTTACTCTGGATTCTCAAGCTTGGGACCACATCTGATAATTTAATATCTTTTAACAAGTGTTTTTGAGTTTCTAGGCAACTGCTACAACATTAAGATTTTTCATTCATTTCATTTATGAAAACTGATCTGAATGGAATGAAAAAATAAAAAATCTTTGGGATTTAACCTCATCAGATCATTAAGCCCAGAGGTAAATATAGCAAGGTAATCAAAGATTGAAAACTCTCCTGTTTTCACCCAAACCTTTCTGCAGCAAGTGCTATACACAGTGTTGAATTTTTCACTAGCATTGTTGCAAAGGTTCATGATGATTCAAAATTGTGGAAAAAATGTACCAAAATGAATAATGAAGGAATATTTTGATTTCTTCATTTTAAAATCCCACATTTTTGATTATTATCTAAACTTAGATTACTAACACCTACATGAATATTTGGAATTTGAATTTCAAAAAGTCAACAGTCATGTCCCCCATAGAAACTTCATGCAGCACTTATGGCAGACAGGTTCTTGCAAAACATGAAGAATTTTAAACTTTAATTACCTTGCTATATTTCCCTCTGATTAAGACATTGCTTGTATGTTTCATAAGATACCAAGATCAAACAAAACCCCTCATTTTTAGTAATTGAAACTAAATGAACACAACATATTATGCTTGTTGTTTTCATTATGTTCTTAAAGGATGCTTTTGTTTAGAAATAGGTTGTCATTGGATTTGGTCAGCATTCTCCTTGAGGTCTCAAGCTTGGAACCACATCTGAACTAAGATGGCAATTATGCATTTATTTGAATACTGTGTCATGATAAAGGCCAGTTGATCTTCTATTTTCAAAGATGCCCTGATTGAATATAGTGGTTACATGGAGTCTCTTTGAAATTAAGAGTATATAAGTACTTTAAACTATGGTTACCCCATGGCACAGGGATTTGACAGCTGTCCTTAGTACAAAGCCTCAATGAATTGAGAGGCATATGTTTTGAATCAAGACAATATTGTGTTATGTATCATTAATTAAAAATCAAAACAAGAATGCAAAAGTATATGAAATTAAAATTTATACTTGTACTAGAAAATATTCAGCCATTGTTTGAATCAAGGGAATAAGTTTGGGAATTACTTGTACATAGATCCAGTATAAATAAACAGTGGATTCAAAAACAGATTAAAGGCATAGAGCCTACAACATTGCTCAGAAATTGAAATATGTAGCTTCAAAAGTGGTAACATTCATAAAATTATTTTTTCCTTTTTTAAAATTTACACCCAAATTTTTACAATAATTGATGGATCACGTGATTTTGGGGCTAAAAATGGTGTTGCTATCCCACTGTTTTGATCCCCTCTTAATTTTGCATTTTTTACATGAAAATGAATCCCAACAGAAAATATCTTTTGTGAAATGCAGCAAAGGACGTGGAATAGCCTTTCTTGTTTGGCTGGGAGCTGGGAGCTGGGACACACTGGAACATTGACATTTTGGTCCTAAAGAGCCATAATTCCGCCAGATTCCGCCTCAACCTGCCTCAATAATAATACTTTGTCATTTGGAGTCAAAGGTATGGTAATTTCAAAAGGAATTTCTACCTACAGTACTTACTTACAATTGTACAAATATATGTTTTTGACTCAAGGTATCGTACTTACGAAATCTGGCTCATATTCATTCCACGCATAGGTAAACTCCATACTGGTAACCGTAGGTGGGTACGTACTATGATACCATACCTACCTATTGTACCAATGGAATCAATGGCCCGCGCCGCGCCGCCCAGCCCGCCCAACGCCCACCACCCATCCAGAAAATCCCAGTCAAGAGAGCGAAAACGAACGAATTCCTTTATTCTGAATCCGCATGCGGGTGTTCTGAATGAATTCCTCCTTGGTTTCCCCAAAGTGATGCCAGAAAAATAATCGAGAAGAACGCACAACACGCACAACTCCTTTATTAACTGTCGTAAGATCGTGTTCAAATACCAAAGCTCACACACACAAAACATCCATATCAAATCAACTAACGCAAGGTGAGTATGAGATGGCGTGTATGTGAATGCATCCTATGTGAATGTTGATGGAGTCAATATTGCTTGATGAAGTTGTATGTACTGTTGTACCATACCGTCCATAGACGACGCTATTGATGTTGACGGAAGGAATCAACACCGTTGATTTGTATTAGTAGTTGGCTGGGTAGACCCCAACGACCACGTGCTTAACTTACAACTCATTTTGAACAATGGATGATGCTTGAGGATTCGGGGTGCGAGAGGTGTCTGCCGAGGCACCTCGGGCAGCGTGACCGCAGAGCCGTAGTCTTCGTTCCCCCAGCATGAATAAGTTATCGGATATTGATGCCATCAGGGGAGGCCGATTGAAAACCGAGGCATCATGCTGGCGGGATGACGGAGTAGGGCGGAGCCGCTTGTGGTTTGCGTCACCTCAGCCGGTTAGCAGCATCTCCTAGAATGTTGGATGCAGGTTGTTCATTCCCCTCGAGATCTTTGTAAACTT
Source organism: Thalassiosira livingstoniorum (assembly GCA_036939595.1). Taxonomy (NCBI): domain Eukaryota; phylum Bacillariophyta; class Thalassiosirophyceae; order Thalassiosirales; family Thalassiosiraceae; genus Thalassiosira; species Thalassiosira livingstoniorum. The sequence goes on from JALLOT010000511.1 coordinate 7,788, forward strand.
TGCTCAAACTGAAGATGCTTTTATGCACTTGACCACAGGAAACCATCAGCATACACTTGAACAATGAGTTCACGCAAACCCCCTCGCGATCCCAATGCACCAAAGCGCAACATGTCTGCGTATCTTCTCTATCAGAATGCAATGAGAGATACGTTTAAGCAACAGGTGAGTCTTCAAAACATGGTCTCTTCTGGTTGTTTTCAACATTGATTTCCCACATATCTCCAATACCCTCAAACTGTCCTTGCTTTTGCAACTTGAACCCTTTTCTTCTTTATTCTTCACGAAGAATCCTGGTAAGTTCTCTTTTCCATTGTTTACATGTCAGCAATGATTTTTTTGCACAATACTCATAAAAGAATTCCTTAACCATGAATTCATTTTTCCCAGGAATGACCTTTGGCCAACTCTCAAAGTACACGTCTGCTATGTACGCGGAGATGCCCCCAGAAGAAAAAGAAGCGTGGAACCAACGCGCCGAAGCTGACAAAGCTCGCTACCTCCATGAATTGTCAAATTACGTCCCTCCTCCTGGTTATGATATCAAGGGAGATGCGATCGCGACGCATGTGATTCACAAGGGAGCTGGGAGGAAAGGTGGATTTGGTGGGAAGGCCCCAAGAGATCCGAATGCACCTAAGCGGAATATGAGTGCTTATTTGCTGTATCAGAACTGCATGCGGGAACAATTTAAGGTGAGTTCCCGCTGATCAATGCCAACATGTAACTCCTTCGTGCAGCTAAGAAATCGTGGTTGCCGTTTCTTACTCTCTCCTACGCGCCCTGCACTCGTCAATTGCATTTCAGGCTCAAAACCCTGGAATGACTTTTGGCCAGCTCGCCAAATACACCTCGCACATGTACAAGTCCCTTTCTTCCGCAGAGAAACAAAAATGGGAAGCCCATGCTGCTCAAGATAAAGCTCGTTTTGAAGCAGAAATGGCATCATATGTCCCACCTCCTGGATTTGATGCGCAAGGTAATCTTGTTGAGGAACGCCGTTACAGCAGAAAATACATGAAGAAGTCAAAGGATCCAGAACAACCAAAACGCGCAAGGGGATCTTTTGTGTTCTTCACTTTTGAAGAAAGGCCAAAAGTGATGAAAGAATTCCCTGGTATTAAGTTTGTAGAAATGGGAACTGTTCTTGGTGAACGTTGGCGAGCTCTACCTGCTGACGAAAAGCAAAAGTATGAAGATATGGCAACTGAGGACAAGCAACGATTCAACAAGGAAATGGAAGAATATTCTGCCAAAAAGATTGCTGAGGATCCAACTGGTGGAGTTGAAACTCAACCTTATTCGCAGGCAGTGCCTCCTGCCCAGGCATATGCAGCTCCTCCTGGCCATCCTCCCCACCCAGAATATGCAGCCCACTACCACTATGATCCTGCAGTTCACGGCCATCCTGCTTATGACCCAAATCTGCATCCTGATCCTTACGCTCAGCATTATGCTCAGGGCTACGGGCAATATCACTATGCTTGAAAAGGTTGTGATGCTCAAGAGGCCATTCGGAATGAAGTTGGGTGTAAACAGTTGAATGGGTTAGGATTGCGAACCATTCGACAAACTTGGGGAAACTTGTAATTGTATGAATATTCTTTTTTGAATTTTGTATGGGGGAGACTACGTTCATTGAGAGCACTGTTTGACAATTCATCAATTTTAATAATAGTAGCTCATTAGACTGATAACAAAACATAAAAATACGACTTGATTTCTTGATCGTTTTTATTGCCCTGACGGATTTCATCCGAAACCATATGTCTGTACATGTGACAATCTGATCTACTGTTACACTCAACCAAAGAAACTCTGGCTTCATTGCCCGATTGAGTGCAGCACTCTGACAAAATGTGGTTTTTGCTGCTATTATCTATCTGCAAATGTCGCTTTCCACTTATTTACCAGTTGCAAATGGAGTAACAGTTTTCAGCCAATACTGGTTAAATGTCCATGGAATTCTCTTCATAAGTATTCTACGTGGCCAAAAAGCAATATCCAATAAAATTGCCAATATTTTTATTATAACTTCATTTTTTGTGCGGAAGTCGATTTCAGTTTAGAATGAATAGCTGGCAATGGTAACAAAGTTAATTATCTACATAATCAACTGAAGAGGAACATAATGATGGTAGACAGAATACATGATGGTCAAAATATTTCCCACAGAAAGTGAATGATCCTTTTTCTTTCATTTGTTTGTATTCTCACAAAACTCTTCTGAGAAGAGAGTTTGCTGCAACTTGACAGCAACAAATAAATAGCAAGGACGCCAGTGAACAATGACAAAATGGTATTGGGCCTTGGAATCCGCATGACCAGTGCTGAATTATTGGCATTACTTGCTTGTGGAGATCAATTATCATAGTATTGGTCGGATGTTGCTGGCACAATTGAAAGAAAAGACATCATGGCAAACGTAGTGCTGGAAGCATGCATCGCTGAATGAGTTCAAATACAGAAAGTGCAGTGTCCTATCCTCAACAACTTTACCTCCAAGACTTTGGAGTTTTGTTGCTGTCCTGGGTAATTAGGTTCTTGATCAGTTTAATTCATAATAGTCTTTATTTTCTTTGTGCCAAAATATTGATCTTTATTTTTTGTTAAATAATGATTGATATTGCTGAAGAGCAAGCGGCTAACACCATGGTATAACTAGCTAGCTACCAGTAAACATGTAAGTTGGTGCTTAAACCCATGACATCACTAGATTTACAAGCATACGCTCAAGCTACTGCTATTGGCAGGCAGCACACAACAATAATCCAACTATGGACAGGTGAGGTGAGCTGTGTGGAGAAGAGAGACTGCAGCAGGGATCAACACACCCTTGCACAGAAGTGAGCTTGGCACTCTGCATCACTAGAGATGTTTTGTGTCAAGTTATGAAAAATAAAATCCAAAATAAAAATAGTACTAGTGGAGGGGCACTGGCTTTTGTGGTTTCCTCCCCTTTTTGGTTGCAATTGGTTGTTGCATGTAGTATAGACCACCCTTGGAAGTTGGCAATGGTGGATTTTTGTTATTTGTTGTGTGCCACATAGTGTTGTGGACTTTAAGGTTGAGCAATGGCATATTGAAGAGTGTGGGGGTGGGACAGTCTATGTCTTCCACCCTTGGATGTCTATAAATGTGCTTTTTTTGTATATGTTGGGGTATGTGGTATTGGATACACCCGTGAATGGTACTGGGTGATGGGAGTGAGGTGTTGTGCGGTGCAGAGGAGATCTCGACCATCTTGATTTGACAGCTTTCCTTGCTAGAAGGGCTTCGCAAATGTGTTGAGGACTTGTGTTGATGGCTCCTGGTTTGTGACTCCCCGCCATCATAGCAATTGTGGCTGGTAGCGAGGAGTGTGTTGTTGAGAGCTTGTCATTGTGTGTCCCCTGAAGTTGCCATTTGGTGTTGGGAACACTCATCCAAGGGTGAGAGTGTTATGATGATTATGCCCTTCTTTGTTGAATATGGGCTTGTTTTCTCTGCTCAATGGGGCTGGTTCTCTATTGTAGTTGTAGCCCTTATATCCTGGGCATCAGGTTGTGCTCATCTCGAGCATGGTGCCCTTTCTTGTGGAGGGACTTTTTGGATGGCCAGCGTCCGTTTTGGTGGTGGCATCCCAAGTTATGGAAATTGTGCCAATGTTGTTGTTGATGCAAGCAGGCGGCCAGTTGGTTGGTGCTGGCATTGCTCTTTGATGCAGCCTGGGTTAGGGCTGTGGTGGGTGGGAGAATCTGGCTCCCAATGAAGTAGCCCTTGACCCTGGGCATCAGGGGAAGAATCAGTGATGTCTGCTGAAGAGCTAGAGGCTAACACCATGGTCTAGCTAGCTAGCTACCAGTAAACACATAAAATGGTGCTTAAACCCATGACATCACTAGATTTATGAGCATATGCTCCAGCTAAGTATTACTATTGGTAGGCAGCACATGACAATAAACCAACTACAGACAGACAAGGCGAGCTGTGTGGAGAAGAGAGACTGCAACAGGGATCAACAGATATACTTATTTGAAAATGATTTAAAAAAACTAAAGTAAAAAACCTTTGGTAGAAATTTTTGATCATCTGTCCAACAATAACATTTTTTTACATTATTTTTACAAAACTATAGAAATTATCACAAGGAATACTGAAAATGAAAATTCAATTTTTTGTTTTGAGTTTTAGGTATTTCTAAATTCAATTTATAGTAGTGCACTTGTTTTGTAGAAACATTTAGAAATGAATAAGTAGTTCTTCAGTTTTAGTTGAGAATTTGTCTTCAATCCATACTTGAAAATAACCCAAGAAGGTATATATGGAAAGAAAAGAAGCTATTTTTGAGACATAAATTCTATGCTCTGTAAAAACATTTATTTGGTTCAAAAATTATGTAGAAATTTGAAAATCGCACAAAATGACTCATTTTAATTGAGATCAAATATTTCTCCAAAATAATATTTCTCAATTTTTGTTGTAGATTCCATAGAAATAGCAATAAAACAAATAATTTTGGTTGAGAAAAGGACCTGCTGAATTGCCTGGTCAATTTTTGTTGCTTTTATCAGTTCTGGCCATTTTTGGAAAAACCTTAAAAACCACAGACTTTCTCGGGCTTGGACTGGAATTCCAGGTCATGATCATTGTCAACGTTCAAGCTGATATGTATTTTTATATATGTGTATATCATGTGGACAAAAAAAATTAACATTTCCCTCCTTTGAAGCAACATTTTTATTAGAACATACAAAATTTTCAAAGTTGAGGACTTTTCACTGTTTCAGATGGTCTTTTTCTAAGCATTTTCTTCTAAATATCAACTTAATCACAGTCACATACTATTCATAAATCCACAGCAACAATTTGCAGTTATTTCCTGCACCATATGTACTATGTACACCTAAACCTAACTAACTAGCTTGTGTGTTATGTGTTATGTCATATATAGCAGAGAACCCTACAATGCACAACATGGCCATTGGTCACAAACTTAATATCATAGATACCAAAATGTGCTCCATGACCAATATGGAGCCACAAGAAGAATTAGATTTAGGGTCAGGTTTTACTGGTTGTACAGAGTTGTATCTTTCCAACTGTTTAGTCTTCTCCATAGATTCAGTTGGATGTTTTAATTTTAACTTGAAAAATAGTTAAAAAATTAAAATAAAATATTTTGAATGACCAAACTTTAGGGGCTATCTCTAATAAATTAAAGTTAATTTACTTCTAACAAATAATGAAGTTAACATTGTAATTTTACTTTGAATTTTCCAAAAAAGTTACTTTAATTTTATAACATGAATTTGATAACAAAAAATAGTCATAAATATTTTTTGTTATTCAATGCAATGGTGAAAGCATAGTTTGAACATACAATATTTTTTGGTCCACATGTTGAATGTTGACTAACCACTTTTCCTTGTGCTAGATCAGGGTATTATTTTCTGTTTAAGAGCTTTTCCAATCCTACTCCTTAATACAGCTAAGATATTCTCATATTACCTTAGATCCAGGTGTTCTGATAAATCATGATTACCTTATTTTAAAACATTCTTATGGAATTTGACTTCAATTTTTGCTCTAATTGGATATTGAATTATTGCTGACTGATCTAGCATACAATCTGTCCTAATTTCTTTGAAATGGAGGTAATGTGATTTTGAACAAGAAATTTTCTATGATCATGGGTGCTGTTGCAATTGTATCATTGTTGTCATTTCATAGGTATAGGTTAGGTATTGGTGCTTTAAAACTCTTAAAAATGCCTATTGAAGGTCATACAGTTGGTAGATGTGGAGATGTGGTACTGGTACTGTGGAATGGGTAATAGAAATTTAATATTGAAGCAGCATTGCCAACATTTTTAATTTCAGAAATAAGCTATCAACAAAAAAGCCAAGTCTCATTTTTTTGGTAAATTATGATGAAATGGAACTGTTTCATTCTATTGCAACCTGATGTGAATTAATTTTCTTATTAGTCATTTGTACCACACAAAATATTTTAGACTGAGAGTTATTGGGAGTGGGAATGGGAAGAATATTTTGAAGATGGATTCTTAGAAATTACTTTTATGCCAATGTTTTGAACAAACCTCCCCTCATACCCTCTTTTTTGAAAACAATACATGCAGCAATCAATTACAAAGACACATTTCATAAAGGCAGACAATGAAAATGGAATCAAAAGGTAAGTTTATTTTCTTTTTCAAGTGTAAAAAACCAATCCTTACATCTCCCATCTAGTACCCTTTTATTGACATCAGGTTTCAAAGATGAAAATTCACCATGATATTCAACACCAATGTATTCTCTGCACATTATGTTAATCAATAATGTTTCAATGGGATATGTATTTTCCATTATTTTGGTTCCCTCTCAACTAGCTATAAAGATAAAGGTATGTTTAAGATATTTTACTGCCTTGTATGGAAGAAAATTTCAGTGACTACCTTACCCATTGTTAGGCCTCAGTCACTTTGATACAAACAGAACCTAAATCTTCTTGAAAATTCATGTGATTAAGTTGAATTAGATTACTTTAGATTACAACACAATTCATCATTTGATATGCATAGAGTTTTGATACTGACCCTAATCAAGCTTAGGATATTTTGGTATGCATGCTGCAAGCCCCTACATTGGGCCCTCCTAGACTTCTTGTCTGGACTCTGGGCAATTCAGTCATTAGTCAAATGGAAAAGCATTTGTATATTTCACACAACAACCTAAAAAAGATAGTACCAGTAGACCTCAAAGAAAATTGAATCAGGCTCAAAAGTTGGTTTTAACATTTTTTGACAAATATTTAAAATCACCCCTAGTATTGATGTACACATTACATGTTGGCCACCATCTTAGACTCCAAAATAGTAGAACAGAAGTTTGTTGAGTCTAGCCACTCAACCACTGGTGGTTGAGTGGCTAGACTCAACAAAGTTGATGTCTATTACATTCAGTTTGCCCCTATGGAAACATATATTATCACTCCAAATTACCCTTGCCATTCAAATCTCAACTAAAGAATATATGGAATGATTAAATTTTAGACCCATGCCTAGAAACTAGGTAATTACCCTGGCAAGTCTCAATAACCAGAAATATCTTTGATTTGAGAAAAACCTTAGCTGGGGTTGACCTTAAGCAATCAACACCAGTTGCAGATTGTGTGTGACAATGCAGAATGTCACTGTTTTACTCCATTGAAGTTCAATGTTGGATTGGTCTAATAATCAAATTTGAAATATCAATTGATTTGGACAGATATGAAAGTACTTCAACCAAATCCAGATTCCATCATCACATTGACTTTGCATTCCCTAGCACAAGTAACCTCATGATTTGGATAATAAAAGAGAGTGTTTCTTGACTTGAGAGCCCTGAGAGCTGAGAGGCATGGAATAAATTAGCAATGGCAGTGATTGAGCCACAGCAGCTCAGATGGTGACCTCTCTTGATAGCAAGAACCCCACTCTTGTTTCATCTTGGGTGAGGGGTGGTCTGGTGCCTAGTACCCTAGGATGAGGGTAAACACCAAAACCAACTCATTGTAGGTGCAATTCAATGCTACACCATAAGTAGTGGTGGATACTATTGGGCTATCCTCATGATGATGATATCATCCTTCTGCTCATGACTAGGTAGAGAGATGTGAATGGTCCATCACCTGGTGATTATTAGTTTACACTCCACTAGAAGGCTTGTTGGTGGGTGAAGGTATGCTGCAACATTGCTAACAGCAATTTAGTTACAGTTCTTGCAGTGTTCCCAGAAACTGTTGATTTCTGACTATTACTATTATGTGGCCTCTCACATGGACAAATATTTTACTTTTTTGTGGGAAGGACAAGTTGCTTGCAAGGTGGGTATTGGGATTGGGAAGAAGTGATTGGTGTCATAACCATTGTTGTTTATTGGCATTGAAAGGCATTGGTGATACTGCCATTTGTTGATCTTTTGAGAGGTCTTTCCTTCTACTGAAGATATTTTGGCTATTACAAATACCTTCCCATCAACTTCATTGCCTCCTTGGGGTTGTAGAGATGGTGTCATTGGTTGGTGACTGATATTACTTGGTCCAGGTTGTGATGCTTAGCAGCATTAGCATCACCATGGTTGGTTGTGGTTGGTTGCAGGTAGACAGTGCTGTCACCTAAAAAAGTAACTTCTCAGGCTTCATTACTATGATGATATTAGATATACCTACCGCCTACCATAGGAAATGATATATAGACCCCCAACAATGTCCTTCTATTTTCTTTGATGTAATGCATTTTGCTTCTCTAATATGAATATTTGTGTGTAACATGTACTTGTAGAGATTGTAGCCCCCGCGTCTGGTTTGACCGTTGGCTCTCATTCCAATATTCATATTCCGTACTTACGTTCGTAGGTTCTACATACATATTTTCGTACTGTATGATCTGTATTGACATACATCAGCTTTCACGCTAGATGTCAACAGCAAATCTTTGCTTCACATTAAGATCTATTCTCATCATAATTCTAGAAGCCAGTTACATCAAAAGTGATTTACTCGTTGAATGCTACAGTACTACTTAGATTTCCACCATGTCCGTTTTCTACAATCGCTGGCTCTCTATAGGTTATGAGCGTTACGTTTGATTCTCTGCGAATCTAAGTGTAGCGTTCTGCCTCTGAGTAAGTCACCGTCGCCATCGTGAGTCCGGCCATTGCCGCAGTCAATCTTTTCTTCCGTCGTCATCGTCCGGCCGAGCGCCGCAGTGTCATTGTTTTTGATTCGAGTGTGCTCTAGGCATCAGCACCACTCCAGTTGGTCCATTGACTTCACACAAACGAGTGTGCAAGTTGTTTCAAGCCCTCCGGCTTCAGTCGTGCCTGTTCTTCGTATTCTCCCCTCCCTCGAGCCATCCGTCATCGTTTGACGCAGTCGTCATTGCCATCGTTCGAGCTCCATCATGTCGTCTGACTCCGTCGATGAGTCGAAAGACGAGGCCCGTCGTATCACGAAATCCACTGAGGATTTTGACGTCGTCGACAACCCCATCACTCCTCGTGGTAGCAGGTTCTTCGGCTTTATGGGGCGCAAGTCAATTACCAAGTCTGAGCGTGCGAATGACTTGGCCAATGACATCGAGGCCGAGACCACCCATGGTCTCGTTGATTCTGGGGAAGAAGAAGCCAACAACGAAGGAACAGTTGCATCAAAGGACCCTCCTTCCATTCCAGTGCGCAGTTCAGTTTCTAGTGCACGTCGTTCTAGCGATGCCCCCCATTCAGTCAACTTCAGTCATTCCCACGCTCGTTCGCAGCCAGTTAATTCCAATTATCAGGGGAATCAGGGAGCTAGTGGGGCGAAGAAGAAAAAGTCCAAGCGAGACAAGAAATCCAAGAAGAAGAAAAAGAAGAAAACACGCAAGCGCAGTTCACGTCCTTCCCGTCGCCACCGTCGTGGTAGTCGCCGTCATTATGCATCATCTTCCGACGATGATTCGTCCAGTTCTTCCAGTAGCTCTAGTAGCTCGTCGTCGTCCAATAGTTCCAACAGTTCCATTGCCAGCATTTCGAGTGATGAATCCAACGCCACGTTGTCCAATGCTGTGGGTATTTCTTTGCGCTCGTCGAAACGTTCGGAGAAGGCTGTTCGCTCTTCTAAGGTGATTATCAGCAAGAAGGAGTGGGGGCGCAAGCCCAAAGACATGCAAAAGGTCAGGGATATCGCTACAAAGGCCCTCAAAATCAAGTTCGTTGACCCAGCCATCAGTCCCACCGAATTGTCAAACAATTTCTCTGCATTGGCAGATGAAACCTTTGATTATCAACGTGCCGTCCATGAATTCACGAAGAGATTGTTGGAATATGATTTGGATGGCGGGTTTTGGGTACCGGACACGCTCGAGTATGATGAGACAAACCCCGACAGCATCCTGAGTCTGGACCGCGATTGCTATAAATTCCTCCCCACTGAATGGAAATCCCTCTCTGAGGAAGTCGTCGTTAAGCACCAACGTGCTTTATCTTTGTGTGCTGGGCCCCTCGACAGTGCGGCTGATAACTGGGCTCACGATCTCCTTGTTCAGTCCTCTGAGCCCTCCCTCCATGCAATGGTACAGGAAGACCTTCTCCAACTCAATGACAACTTGGCTATGGGTGGAGTTACGGCATTCTATTTCACCGTGCGTCGTCAAGTGTCTACGTCTCAAGAAACTACAGATTTTCTCAAGTCCTTCATTCAGAATTTCGATATTAGGAACTTCGATGGGCAAGATGTCCATGATGCATCTCGTAAGCTTCGTTCTGTGGCTCGCTACCTTGGTAACGACCTCCCTTCCAATGCCTTGTCCTGTGTTTTCGAAGGCATGTCTCTAGCTGACAATGCCGACTTCAAGCAACTATGTCATACCCAGAAATCAATGTATAACATGAACTCCTACCGCGAATCTGTGAAGAATGTGCCTCTGTCCAAGCAGTTGAACGATGCTTTAACTGATTTGGAGAGACTGTATAAAGTGAAGCGTTCGGCTCGCACCTGGGATGGTACAGGACACGAGGGTCGAAGCTCCTTCTTGGCCAATAAGTCTCCTGGTCGTGGCCCTGGTCGTGGCAATGATTCCGATCGTGGACGTGGTCCTGGTCGAGGAAATCCTGGACGTGGCACTCCAGGTCGTGGTGGAGATGCCCCACGTCGGTTTCCAGGCAAATGCAACTTCTGCGGTCGAAAGGGGCACAAGGCAGTCGAGTGTCGTAAGCGCATGGCTTCAGAACTCACCAAGTTGGCCACTGATCGCGTGGTCAAATCTGGCAATGTCAAGGATGTCAAATTCCTTCAACACGTGTTGAATTTGACTCGAGATGATGGTGATGCTTCTGTTGCAAATGATGAAGATTCTACTCCCGATGAAGACAAGGCTCAAGATGAAGATCAAGTCGATGAGACAGTGGATGCAGGCAGTGAAGGTGAAGACTCAGATGAGAGCTACTATGCCCAAACTGCTGCACTCATGCGTGGCCTGGGAAAAGCCTAGGCGGTGGGTTACGCCTTGGTCCCCACGAACGCCTCCATTCGAAATTCATTCAAATGCTCCAAGATTCTCATATTATTCCATTCATTCTTCTATTTTCATTTATCCTCCCCGTCGGTGCCACATCTTCGTCAGCTGAATTCATCAGTCCTATGCCTTTTGTCTTCTCCTGCTCCGCTGTGACACTACTACTTCTTTTGTCTCTGTGTCGCTGGTTCCAATTGTGGTTTATGCAAGTGTCTCTCGTGAGACGCGCCACAGAACCTAGTGTTGATGCAAAAGATGTACCTGTTCGTCCACCTCCTCCCGCACCTGATCCATTACCAGATCCATCACCATCTCTCTCCCTTCACACTGTTCAATACACTCGTCAATTCGTCATGTCTTGCTCTTCTCTATGCCATATCTACATTTCAAGTTTTTGGCAGTATCTCCCAGTATCATTTCCATTCTTCTTCATGTCCCTTCTATCGTTACCACTCCACATCGATCAGTCTTCAACTCCACTTTCGTCAGTTTTAGTCTTTCTTCTCGTCTCAATGTGTCTAGTCCTTTGGTGGTTCCATCTCTGGACCTTGTCATTGTCGACATTTTCATTCGTCTCCACTCAGGCTCGTCTTCGTCCTCCTCCAGTCCCAAATTGGATTTGGTTCCTTTGGTTTGGAGTGTCTCGCCTTCTAATTCTATATTTCATTCTCGTCGTCAGTAGCGTTGATGAAGTGGGTTGTAAGCTTGTTGGTTCCTTCATTTTCTTCGTGTGGTGTCAGGGTTGGTCAATCTGGTGTTCTTTTGGTTGGCGCTACCTTCGTCGTTGGACAAGTCCATGTTTTGACCCATCGTCTTGTTGTGGTGGTCCTTGTGTCGTTCCCTATGCCTTCGAACCACGTTGGTTGTGTGTCTCTGCCCGGA
>JALLOT010000512.1:7455-21056 GCA_036939595.1 Thalassiosira livingstoniorum
CAGCTCCAAAATTACATGGGTAAATGGTAAACAAGGTAAATGAGGGTAAAAGAGAGTGTATGTGCATAAACACCAAAAATGAACTAAGTGCTTAATTTTTATGTGATAACTTACTTTTTTTCAAACAACAATGTTTTAAACCTATTTGTACTCAGAATATTGGATATTATTGCATCAACTGACACAGAGCTGAGATATATCAATGGGTTTGGATGATTTAATGTGTTAGCATCATATGATAGATGGTGAATGATGGAGGTAAAAGTGCCATTTACCATGGGGTTAACAGGAAGTGTAAATTCTTGATTTACCCCCATAAAAGGGTAATTATCATAACCCTGCCTAGACTTAGATTTACCCAGTAAATTACCCTTTACCAGGTAAATTACCTGGTAATTGCAGCTCTAAATGATGAGGTCAGACCTTACAAAGTGCAGAAAATAACTAACAAAACTAACAAGCACATGTTTGGTTTTTACAGACAGTGGCAAAGAGAATTTGCTTCACGTGGATTTTGTTCACCTGCTGAAAAGCAAGAAAGGGGAAGTTCACAGTTCCACCAAGGCAGATCAGGCATGAGAAAAGAAGATAGGAAGGGTAATGGTGCAACTTGCAACAAATTATTGCTTGTTCTGTTGATAATTTTTTTCATTCATTTACTCATTAGTCTTCTTTGTTGTTCCCAAGAATCAAAGATTCTATTAGGCACAGAAAAATGATTGTAGATCAATGCAATGTTGTCTCTGTTGATACTGGATTTTCTTGTGTTGTGCCATCTATTATTAGGAAATCATTGACAGGTGTACCTGGAGTACTGTAATTATAATAGAAAATGACCCTTCCTATTTAAAACAACCCTGCATGTTCAATTTTCTCTTGAAAACAACTATGCTAAAAAAAGAAAAACAAACCATAGTCTTTTTCAAGAACAGCTTAAGATTTTATTACATTTTATGTATATTACTATGTCATGGTACCTACTTCTACCTACCTAAGTAGGTAGTTTGATTTTGCGTACGACCATGGTAAAAATATTATGCTTATTTTACAACCATGCTAAAATGTTTGAAAACAACCCTTGGGTTGTTTTCTATTATTTACGGTAATTGCATCATTATCTAAGGAGATGAAAATGATGTTGGATACTTTAGGAGTTAATGTGAGTGTACTCTCTTCATTCTGTTGTAGCTTGCCCACATTCATTGATCTTCAAAAAAATAATCAATTAATTTCCAAGTAACTTTGAGTTTTATGATTGCCGAGGATTATGATAATACAATGTCCCATCAGGAGTGCACTGTGTACATGACTTTGCATATGAATATGAATTGACTTGTAGTTTGGTAAATGATGCTACAACAGATGTGCAGATCAAATCGACACATTTCATTCAGATTATGGAGAAGAGAATGAAAATGTCAGATATCAGCAATTGCTTCAGCCATCTGACAGTATCATTGTTGAAGCAGGTTGAGCCTCTTATTGGATGTAGTAACAAGAGCAGTTTGTTGGAACTGTCTCTTGCTGCAAAATGTGCACTTAAATCCAATGACACAAAGACTGTTGCTCCATTCTGTATGACATGAAGCACAAGTCTCTTACTTCACATTGGCTTACAGATCTGAACACAGTAGAATATTACAAAAGAAACACGTGCACATCATATGAGTTTTGGTCAAAGAGAGGAACCTTTGTCACAGTAGAACTTGCAAAAGGAAATGAGACGAAGCGAACCATTTCTAAGCATCAATATTGAGTCCTAGTAGCAATCTACATGAAATGGAATACTAAATGACTCGTGCACAAGAAACAGTGGTGGGTAAAGAATATGGGGGATGATAAAAAGAGAAATTATTGTGTTGATGTGCCAATTTTGAAGAAGAGCTCCCTTGACAGATGTGTTGATATGCCTTTAAATGGTGAATGGAACTTCAAGCTGAAAGAAATTGTCAGAATCATTGGCGTGTGTGGAGACAACAAGATAGATGTCAATTAAAATTTTTAATATCAGTAATCATGACATGGTGCTAATTTTTGTTTGTGGTAACTTGAATAGTTGAATAAAAAATACATCAGTCATTGAATTTTGTTTTCTTATGAATTTGTGTTAAGAAATTTATTCAAGTGCCACAAAATGGTTACTTATGTATTGTAACCACAGCCATACCTAAGTACTTTTGTAGAATGTACGACGTGATTTGCTGATGCCATTTTTTCTTGGCAGTTTTACAGGCGTAACAATTTCATGGCAGCGCCGCTAGCTAGAGCCGAAGGACGGTGGACCTCTAACCATGGGAACCTACTGCCGCTGGCGAAACAACGGAAAGCGCTACGGCGTTAAACCGTTTATAAAGAATAACAGAACCAAAAAGGGTACAAAGCCTAAACCACCTAAGCCACCTTGGCCAAGGAAACCACCTGATAAGAACCACCGTATCAGGACCCCCCTTGGATACCTCATCTCCATCACCGATCTACGCTGTCGAGAGGCCCGGTGGGCATATCTCTCGTCACGCTTCCTTGAACTCGAACTTGCTTCGGCGCCGCTTCGTGCTGGACGCCGATGCACTTTTCGATCCCTCGCCAAGAGAAGGTCATCCACCCTAGCGCACATGGCAGCTCCCATCAGCGGATCTTTTCGTAATTCTTCACCATGGCCAGCCTTTCAGGCAACCTACAGCGACTTTTCAAGGATATCTGGTTCCTACATTTCTCACAACCCTAGCTGGAGTGACTTTTCCACATATCTGTTCCTACTGGCACAATTGGCCATCTTTGGTACCATTTTCTGTACCATACCAATTCCTACGCAAATACTTTTCATGTGTAAGAACTTTTTCTTCCCAGCCCTTCTTTTTTTGATCAATATGGGGCTACAGTGGTATCTACCTTCCACATATTATTTGATTCAGCTGACTGGATATACATATGATGGAACACATTATTTTCCTTGGTACTATTCTACCTACAGCGCTACAATTGCTTGGTTTTTCGAGATTCTAGGTTTCTCTTTTGACCTTTTCTTCCTTAGTATGTTACCATACATAATTTCTCACTTTTTTTGGAGAATCCACACCTGTATGTACATACACATACAATCGCCAAGACTTGTCACTACAAAACACAACAATCACAAATCCCCTCAAATCGCCAATCAGTGCATATCAGGAGACTTGGCACTTCCCAGGAATACTGATACCATTGTGTCGACTACCACCTGTTACCAAACACACAGGAGTCACCGGTCTAGTTATAAGATCTTCAATTTTCACACCATTTGTCTCATTTTCTGCTGGATCAGTGCAATGCAATTACCTATTCGTACTTATCTTCACGACGAAATAGAAATCACGTTCGAACCTCTTGCCATGGCTCCAACGGACGTTACTGCGGACGGTGAAAGCCCACCCGACTTCTCCCCACCGTCATTTGCGCCACCATCATCGACTAAAAAGGTCAAGACTCCTCCCGGCTTCCAGTCCTCCCAACAAGAATTTGATTTCACTGACGATGTGACAGAAGCCAAGCAACCAGCCGCTCCAATTCGCGGTGTTAATACCGCCAAGCCCCTAGCATTGGATACAGCAACTTCAACTAACGGTGTTGACAACGCTAAGCCACCAGCATTGGATACTTCGACGGCAGCAGACGATCCCAGTTTGAACAACCTCGAAAGTACTCAACCGACTTCTAATAAATCGGCACCTCAACATCAACCGGAGCGGGAAACACCACAAATTGCCCCGGCCCAGATGCCGCCCTCGATGCCACCTAATGACTTCTTTCTAGAGCTTATGAAGTCGGTCAAGGACCTATCTGGCACGATTTCTAGCCTTTCTTCTCGGGTCGAGTCCATGGAACGCCAAAGAGGCCAAGCGGCTCAGCCGTCTGCCCCCTCAACTGAGGTCACCTCTACCACAGATTCTAACACGGTTACCCCATTGGCAAATGCTAAGAGTCCCCGCTCAAGAGTACCTTCTCCCGCGGAAAAGGAAAAAGATGATGCAACTACTACTTCTAAAGATACGGATATGACATCTGTCGATGAAATCAGTGAACTGTCATCAACGTCATCCAAACAAGCTTCATTGGTAGACTCTCAGGGCTTCCAATTGATCACGAAGTGGCAAAGAAAACCAAAGGCAGCGAGGGCACTAACATTCAGCAAAACGGAAGCAGCTCTCACTGTACCGAAGGACGAAGAGGCACCATTGGTAGTCCCAGACCGGCCGGCAGTGGTTCTTGAGTATTACACGACGAAGAAGATGCTAGGCACTAAGTCATTCAAGGAACTTGATATCAAAACTATGCTCGACCTAATGTTCGCCAACTTCAGCACACCTGCAATTTGCTTCAAAGTAGTGAAAAAAGAAACCAAAATTCTTTCCATGGCTAAAGGCAGTCGGAAGTACCAAGGGGTAGCAGCAATCTCACCAATGAATCTTACGGTGTGGAATAAGGGAAGTGGCCCCTATCCAGAAGCCGACATTGAATGCCTCACCATCCAAGTGGTGAAGTTCATCAATAATCGGCGCTCATACGTGAGTTTAGATGGCATGCCGGAATGTGCGGCAGCAATCCGCTTCAGTCTCCCTGCAGTGAATGTATTTGATTATTCACTCCGCATCCCAGTTCCTTACCTTCCGCCGGAGTACGTACCTAAAGAAGACCCATTGGCTCTCCGCCACATTGTCCACCAAATAGTGAAGAAACTTCAAGAACGTGCTCCTTCCTCTGGCAAGCTTCAGTCTCTCACATCTCGTGTCAAGTGCAGTAATAATGTCGGTGCCTTCCACTATATCCTGAAGTTTTCAGATGCGAAAGAGGACGAGATCATTACACTTTGCACTCCCAAAACAGACGAAGGCCAAGCTCTTGCGAATGAAATTCTCCACGCGGCTTGGGATAGCGATCTCGGTGATTTCTTGAAAATCGAAATTGCAGGTGGATTCAATATTGTCACAGCCTGCTACCCACCGGATAAGAAAGAACGTGACTCATTCCTCCAAGACTGCATCAAGAAGAATAAAGACGTGAGAGACCTCCGTCTCTTGAAAATCGTCCCCTCTGTCAATCCACGTTTCATTCAACATGACTTCGTAGCCAAGACCATGGTGAAAGCAGACACATGCCTCAGTGCAGCTTTTCCAATCATGACTAAGGGCAGACAACAAATTGGACTCCGTCTTATTTACTTCAACGAGACGGAGATTGACACTAGCAACTCCAAGACCATTGAGAAACGCATCATTGACCGGACTCCTTCACTGGCATTACCGTCCCCTTCCAAAGCGGCATCATCGTCTACTTCCTCACAGTTATCAGCTGCCACATCTGCACCTGATAAAGCAGCCACCGTCACCTTTGCACTCAGCGAAAGGCGTAAAATGTCTAGGAAATTGAAATCCTTGGATTTGGAGAAAGCGGAAAAGATATCATCCAAAAAATATGGCATCAAATTGGGGCCCGGCGGCAGGCGTACAGCAGACATCTATGATACTTGGGAAGAGGTCGAGGCTTTGGTCACAGGGTGTCCATATGCCAAGCATATGAGTGGGCAAGAACATGAAATTTTGGCTTGGCTTCGTCAGGATTACAAGGAAGTCACCGATAGGGCATCACTTCGAGATTTACATATGAAAGTTCCTTTGACAGAGACAAGCCTCAATGCCCCTGTCACCTTCGTCGATAGATCCAATTCAAAAGGAAAACCAGCCATTACTTATAACGACTTCGACGACGAGGAGACGCGCAAATCCCGGGAGACGTACACCCCAGGACATGAAAATTACAAACACCCTTGGCAACGACGTTCCTCCATCGAGGCAGCAGCAAAAAAACGATTCAGTGGACAATTCACTCAAGCAGATCCAGAAACGGATGACGATGAATCTTGGGAGTCACGTTTTTCAGAAGAACTGTTGGACAACACCACCACATTCGATTTGAACAAGGCACCGTCAACACCTAACAAGAGAAAAATGTCATCACCAGCCTCCACCCAATCTCAGATGGGCAAGCGCCTTTTATTTGGCCAGGAAATCGATACAGTCGAAATGGACCAAGCCGAGGATGATATTTGGCAACATGTCATTAACAGCTGCTTCGCTGTCAAGGTCACAGTGGCTTGCTACACATCCACCACTGACCTTACGACGTTTCTTAGCAACCGCGGGTTCAATATTTCTTCTGTTCTGCACACCACGACGATTTTGGACAGGACACGTTTGGGGCCGGGAGCGGATAAATAATTGGTCTTGTGCATGAATAGCAATGATGCTGCAACCTCCGCATGGGCAGTATTGTCGGATCAACTCTTGTTCGGTGTGAATCTTGACCCAGGATTGCTGGTCATGGAGGAGTTGCAACTTCTTGAGTTCGTGAAAGACACTCACTTGGCGGCGATGTCTTCTCAGCTTCTCGCTGTTTGCAAGGAGCGATGCCCCTCACACAAGCGAGGTGATTTGTTCGAATTAATCTCAAACTCCAGTGATGCCAACGTGGTATCAAATGCGTTTTTTGATTGGTTCACCAGTGGCACGGCCTTCTTGCCGAACCACTAAGTGATTATTACTGCCCTTTCAAAGGGTGCGGGGAACACCATCTCTGCAAAAAGGCATCCGGCTTGGGAGATAAGACCACTTTACGGCTACATCTGACGGACTGCCACAAAAATGAATTGGGAAAGCTGGCCCAACCTCTTTTAGATGAGTTGGGTCTCTATGTATGCAGAGAATGTGAAAACAACATTTATTGTAACGAAAAAGATTTAGACAGACATATCAAGTCCAAACACTTAGAACGTCGTCTTAGATCTAATGAAGAAATAGCTACGGATTTTTTGTTCCCAGAAACTGCAGACGACTCTAGCAATCATTGGCACGAAGGACTGACATGGCTCCACAACAACTACCGAGTTGCTCCTCCTACTTTCCGACAATCCCTTCATTCTTCCATTCAATTTCGGCTAAAAGACAAAGTCTCACAAGCTCTAGAGGATATATTGGCGGCCACCGTTGAAGCTTCGAAGCCACCACCGGATAATACCTACAACAATGACCCAGATTACAACCCAAAAGCCTTCTGGCTATTATCAATTTTGTTTGAGCAATGGATCTTAGCTCCAAAAACATCTTCAGACAAAACAGAGACTTTGACACAATGCATTCATCGACGGATACGGTGGCTCCGCAGTGGGCGGCTACGGGAATTACATGAAGAGTCACTTCAAGTAGTCAGCAAAACTCCTAAGGATCTTATCAAGTCACGAGACCCAGGTGACATAGTTGAACGAGCTGCTCAAGACGCCGCCAACAATGACAACTTACATTCTGCGAATGCACGACTCACGAAGAATGAGCCAGTTGCCACTCCTAACAAAGAAACTGTGGAATCACTTCAACCTAAGTTCCCTAAAGTCAAGTATGTCTCAGCCCGACGAAGCAAACGCATTCGCGCCCAGGCGGCCAGTAAAGGCATTGTCTTTAGCCCTCAGGATATGGTTAATTATCTGTTGCATCTTAACCGAGGCAAAGCAGGTGGGCTCCAAGCGGATTCTATGGATATTTTCATTGACCTGGCTCGTAAGTGTAGAAGATCAAACAACAAAAAGAAACGCCTCCCGAAAACTGCTTCAACGTTAGCCAAATTCTTCAGTTTAGTCGCCAATGCGAATCTTCCGGAAGAAATACAAGAGATCTTCCGAACAACCTACCTGGTAGCTCTAATTAAGGACCCCAACGACCTCACGAACCTTAGGCCTTTGGGAATACCATCAGCGATTCGACGTATCACAGCAAATGCGATAGCATCTCAATATAAAGCCGTCTTTGCTTCGTTCCTACTTCCATTTAACTACGCGGTTGGAGTCCCCGGGGGAATTGACTTCGTCATTACGTCACTCAGATTGGGAGTGGAAAAATTCATAACTAGAAAGGAGAATGAGGGTCTTTTACTGACTAGAGCTTTGGTGTCTCTTGACATTAAAAACATGTTCAATGCAATTTCACGTCACAGACTCCGGGAAATCATACATGACGAGTTTCCATTCCTGGCTCCTTATGTGGACAGCCTTTATGGTCATGCAGGCAAAACATGCATTAAATTGGTCGACGGTACTTGGAAGGAAATCAGAGTCGAAGAAGGCTTCTCTCAAGGGTGTCCCATGTCACCTATTTTTTTGGCACTGGAACTAGTAGTAGTTCTACGACACCTCCAAAAATTACTCGATGCAAGAGCAGCAGAACGCAAACGACGTGGTGATCTTGGAGATGATAACCTGGGCGGAGTCACAATCACCTTCTCATATTTGGATGACACCAACTTTCTAGTCCCGGCAGTAGATGTGGAGTTTTTACTAGATGAATTCGAAAGATTAGGAGTACCCCTTGGAGCCGAAATGAACACATCGAAGACGAGAATAATGACCGCTACAAATGGCAAGAGTGTCCTTCATCAGTGGCGTCGCGAGAACCCATCAATTGCCTCATCCTTGGAAAGGGCAATTTCTAAATATTCCAACACTACAGACTCTAACAATACTCCTCGTCCTGTAGAAGTGACAGATGGACTACGAGTCCTTGGAGTTCCATTGGGTTCGAAGGAATTCTGTGATTCCTTCCACAGAAAACAATTCAGCAAAGCACAATCGGATACAATCAAAATTGTCAGTGGCTTAAAAGACAAGCAAACAATGTTTAAAATCTTAAAGAGTTGCACGCTACAAAAAATGACACACCTGTTTGGGTCAGTGGTGGTTGCCTCTGATCTGGAGTCCCTGCCAACTGAATGGAACGAATGGAACGGTGACCTATGCGAGAGCTTCGATGAACTGACATCGGAATTCCTCACAACAATCCTCGGCACACGACAAATCCCTAAGCACGCCCTCCAAATTGCACAGATCAGCATCAAGAATGGCGGGCTGGGCCTTCAGCACCCAGGAACATCAGCAATCCCTTCATTCATGTTCTCTACGAAAAGAGCAATACAATATGCATCTGAAGGCATCTTTCTTAAACCAAATTGCATTGAACCGACACTCCTTCCATCTTCCATCACTTCCCTCTACAAAAATTGGAATTTGACCTCGGAGGCCAAGACGTTTGCTATCTTTCGGAAGTATATAGACCCTATTGCAACCCTCTGCCGGGACAAAAATGACACAGACCACATTGCTTCCTTCATCTCCTCACCTTCCATAGTAAGAGCCAAAGAGATCCTCTCCAGGATAAGCAGCAATGCTCTAATCCATGACCTTTACGCATCAGCACCAGATCATGTGCGATATGCACTTCCGAGCATCCTCCAATCTCATACCTCGATGGCATTATGTTCAATGAGCCGTCTAGACCCTTTACATCGACTTTCGAATTATGTTTTCAGCATGGCAACCAAACGAAAACTTCGTCTCCCACTATGGCCTTTTAAGTCTGCCCGTCGCTGTGGATGCTCGAAAATATACGATAATGACGGAGACCATTGCTTTGCCTGCCCATTGGTTAGTAAAATACCAACTCATAACGGCTACCTCAAAGGATATTTGAAAGTCTTCAAGCGGATTATGAGAACCTGCGGTTTCACATCTTCAGACGATGGCGTCTTCAAAGAGGCGAGAAACATTATCACTAGACTCCCAAACCTTCGACCATTTGACTGGGGTGTGTTCGTTGACCACCTCGCTCAAGCATCTCTTCCCCGTCCCACTCCTCTAACAATCCTTGGTTTTGATTTGACTTGCATTTCTGCATCTCCTCCTCCCGTCACGAAGAAGGCAGCTCCTTTAGAAAACACTAATCTGCGTCTTCAACGTGCTGAAAGGAAGAAGTTTTGCCGAAAAGGCCAGTCAAACAAATCTAAGAAGATTACGTTGAGTGGAGACAAAATTATCGGAGATATCTTGGATAACAACCATGCATTGCTACGATTCCCATCGACCCTTGGGGTCACTGGGGCCCACTGTTTGAAGGTTTCATTTTGGACACAGAGCAGCCTCCACTGCCTAAATACTCCTTGGACCGACCTCGTGCCGAAGAAGCACATCACCTAGCTCGATCAGCCACCTTTCCCAAAGGAGTATTGAACCTTGCAAATAAACGTTGGTCTGAAAATGAATCAGACTCGTGGTACGGGTCTTCATGGATGGACGCCGACCCGAAGACGTGGGCCATGCAACAGCTTGGACTCTACATTACCCTCGCCCAAGTTAGCCATATCCAGCGATCCGAACAACATGCAACTACCAGGTTGATCAGCACGCACCACACTGCTACTTCGACTTCCTCGGAACCTACACGTCTCTCCACCTTCCCAACACTAGAGGATGACGTCTGTGATATCGATTCCTTATCTCAACATTCTTCCGAAGCCTCTACTGAAGAAGATGACGTCATGTCTTGGTCTTCTGACGACACACTTTCAGTAGATGCTTCCTTCAGTTCCAATGAATCTTTCTTTACCAGCACCAATCTCACTAATTTCCCTCACAAACCCATTCTCGATGATAATATTGATGTTTGTCTTGTTGATAACTCTGCTTGTACGCAATCTCACATAAGATAGATTGCGAATTGCGAATAAACTAGCACAGTATTATTATTATTAAGATCCAATCCATCAATTCACACATTCACACAATCCACACACCTGCCCGACAGCTTCCGGCCATAGCATAATATAGCATAGCAAGTTCATAGGAGTAGTTCCATTCAATCATAGAGATGGATGCAGGAGGCACGAAGCACGAGGGACGAGGCAGATTGATTAGATGGCGTATGGCGTTGTAAATGTCGTCGTCGCTTCGTTGTCGAAGTTGTGGCCGAAGAAGGAGGGCAAAGAGGGACAAAGACACTCAAAGATACTCAAAGATATCTGGATTCTGGATACAACAAAGTGTCTGGTGGCAGCGTGGCAGAAATAATCATAAAGTTGGACTCTGCACGAGACAGTTGCCATACATCCAACCCTTGATCCAACATTCGTTTCGTTCTCCCCATGAAGTCTTCCTTGTGGCTTGTGATCAGCAATGCAGCAATGCTTGGCTGCGTTTCAGAAATTCGTTAGTATTGAATTCATTTGCACCGAGCATCTAGCAATCAAGAATCAAGTATCAAGCCCAAGATGGGAGGAGCGTCTGTCCCGTTTGAGTTTGGGTGCCTACTTTTCATTGGAGTCTTCCATGGCGTCAGCGGCATAAAAGATCGACCACTGGGAGCCTTTGTCGAAGTTCCATCTCATAGCACCCTTCATCCGCATTATTTTCGTCCAACTTGCCAAATTCTTCCAACACTTCCCAATAGTAATGTCCCATCACCTCGGAAGAAATTAATATTCAATGCAAAGCTAAGGAACGAATCCAACAAACGGAACGACCAAACAAACAATAATAAACCGAGATCACCCAACAATCAAATCAACTCAAGATTCAAAAAGACTCAATCCCACCAATCTCTACAAACCCTCCAATCCCTCCTGGAATACGAAAGCACCCTCCACGCCCGAGGCTACGAATACGTCATCGGAAGCGATGACTCGGGAGGTGCCGGATGCCTGGCGGGCCCGGTGGTGGTGGCCAGCGTGTGTTTGTTGCGGCCCAGGGAAATGTTTGATATGTTTGAGGAGCTGTTGGAGAATGTGGATTGGTTGTCGTCAGATAATATGGATTATTTGGAGGAAGATACATCTCTTTTTGATCCAATGGGTACTTCCACATCCACAGATCCAGCGAATTCATCCAATACATCCACTCCCATAGGTCCATCAAACTCATCCACTCCCACAGGTTCATCAAATTCAACAAATCTAACAAATTGTCTCACCCCCCAAGAACGAAAGCTCCTAACCCAAGTGAACGATTCCAAAACCCTCACTCCCATGCAACGACGACAAATCTACAACCTCGTCCTTTCTCATCCCGAATTGTTCGTCGTTTCCATCGGACAACGATCGGCCATTGAGATTGATGATAAGAATATCAAGTGTGCTACGAAGGAGGCGTTTGGGGATTCCATTGGGGGGTTGGCGGAGAGGCTGATGAAGTTGCAGAAAATGGAGAAGTTAACTGAACCGCCACAGGATCTGGAGCATGATTTGCAGCATGAATTGTACGATTCCATTTATTGCATCGCAGACGGGAAAGATTGCCCCAAGGTATTCTCTCCACCCTCCGATCAATCGTCCAACACTCTGGAACATCAAGATGGTTCATCCATGCCACAAATGCCACAAACAACACAATCGACAAAAACAAGTCAAACCACACAAACCACACAACCAACACAAACCACACAGCCGCGATTTCCAGTTCGACCCTACGTCAATGCCGATGCTCGCGTGTACACCGTCGCATTGGCATCCATCATTGCCAAAGTTACGAGGGATGAACTCATGTTGGACATTCACAGAGGGAATTATGCAGATGGTTCAAATGATCCAAAACTTCAAAATAGTCAAGACAGGCAAAATTGTCAAAATAATTCACGTGCAAATAGTGGGCATATGGAGAGTATGGATAGTATTCATTGCAATGGGGGCGATGAAACTGGAGAGAAAGAGAAAGAGAAACGCCGAGAGGAAAATAAAGAGGAAAATGGAGAGAAAATAGGAACGCATGGGTTGTACGGTTTCGATACCCATTTCGGATATGGGACGAGAGAGCACATCGAGGCAATTCACAAATATGGTGCTTTGAAGGGGGTCCATCGCATGTCGTTCAAACAGTTGAAGGGCCGATGATTTGGGTAATTGCTTGCAGGTTGTGGAGGAGTGAGAGTGGAGAGTGGTGAGGTTGCTTCGCTGGCAGTATGCTCCATGTAGAAATTTCTCAGCCATGAGAGGATGAATTGAAAGGACACCATTCGTGTCACTTGATGTGCCATTTGTGTAACTTTGTTGTAAAATAATATTGATCAGAACTTGGTGTTGGGTTTGTTCTGTTGATTAGTCGAAACTACTACTCTATAAAGCAGAAAATACTGACGTAAATTGAAGCCGTATTGCCATTTGCCATTAGTTGCTAGCTCCTATCATCAAATTGAGTTTTGCTTGCGAAAGGTTGTGCATAAGTAACTATCCTGTGCCATGAATTTCTTACGCTTGCGTGTTTTCAGATAATTCTAAAGCATCGTCAAACCACAAAATCATTGTTTAGAAAGGATGGATGTAAGAAGGACTGCAAATTGTTCTATCGTCGTTATGTACAAACAAAAATCACATCCCCCGACTTCAATAGAGCACATGCATCGGACCTCGCCCACAACTTTAAATTTCATTCGCTGCCAACCACTCAAAACTGCCATTTCCATTCCACTTCTACTAACCATTGCCTAAACTTTCTCATGTTGCCTACAATATCCTACAACTTCGGGGCCATACCCAAATCCCTCGCATACTTATACCCCACCCCCTTCTCCTCCAACATCCTCTCCACATCCTGATACGTCGGCCTCCCCTCCTCTTTCTTCATCATCCCCACCCTAATATAGTCATCCCCATCATCATTCTCCGCAAACACAATCCAATCCGAATCAAACCGCTGAATCAACCGCATGTTCCCCCCCTTGCACACGTACCCCTCGAGGGTGTAGGTGGGGACGTACCCCAGG
>JALLOT010000513.1:0-19751 GCA_036939595.1 Thalassiosira livingstoniorum
ATTTATGTTTTTCCACTATAACCCATTATTGCTCATCCCATGTATTGTTGTGTGTTTACTTGTTGTTCAATTTTCCTAGCCAATGCATTGAGTTCTTGCTGGGTTTCAATTAGGTTCCCCATTTTCATGACCACCACATACTTTGTTGATTTTATTTATTGTTCCATTGGCATTAAAATTAAAATTGCAAGCTTTATGTCCAGGAGTTTATTTTTTGTATTGATGAAAACTCTATCCGTATTCATCTGTTGTTTCATTTCCTCCATCTGCAGATGAATTTGATTTACCTCCATGAGTTGTTGTTCTGTTACATTAAGTTTTCAACATGCTTCATCCTACCATTGCTGAGTTAGGTCTGTAGACTGATGAAGAGATGGTTGTTGCACCTGATCAGCTATTTCAATCAGTTCACTGTTGAGGGCCCATGCAACCTCTCTGATCATGTTGCCAGTTCGATTGTTTTGTGGGTCTTGTTGTGTGGTTCCCAAATTGCATCCACTGTTGCTTCAAAAGTACCCACCTCTCTTTGTTGAATGGTAGTATCTGTCTCTTGTTGCCCATGTGCACTAACAGTTGTTGACAGCGGTGAGTCTGTTGTTGGTTGAGGGGAGGGGTGTGATGCATTTGATCTTGGTGCATCTACTTTTCTTGATGTCAAGTTGGATCTGTGAGTTCCATTGGAACCAGTATTGACCTCTATCTGTGACGGGGTTGTTCTTATATTTTGTGGAGGCTGCTGTCATTGGTGAGGGTCAATTGATTGTTGGCACTTGCTGCTGTTTGTGTCATCCGTTTGCCTTGGTTGTTGTTGTGTAATCTTCTGCTTCTGTGGGATTGCTATTCCCAATAATGATAACTATATGGTCTTGTTCATTAACTCCACTTGATTCCACTATTGTTGGGATAGTAGTGGTGATAGATATGTCCCTTTCCCTTATGGTAGACCCTTCCTCAAATACTGATTTCCAGGAGTTTTTTGAGTTCCAGCTGGAACTTGAAATTAAAAAGTCTGTCTGTATGATTGCCTTCCCTCAATTGGCGAACATTTTTGACTCGGGCTGATTCCAGAGACGATGAAAATCAGGGAATCAGCTGAAACCAATCCAGCACCACTGTGGCAGTAATAGCATCACCCACAGTGCATTGCTGGGGCTGATACTATCTCCCTGCACTCCTCACATGCATGGGAGTGCACTGAAATTGTGGCTGGTTGACGTGTGCCGCGTGGCACCTGATTTTACTGCCACAAAACTACAAAATAGGGGAGATGACTCCTTTTTTGCCAATGCCAACTTCCCTGCATTGTTTCCATTGGTTTCTTTGTCATCTTTTCTGGCCCATCCTCATGGAACATCACCACACCATCCTCCCTTGAACTCATGGTGTAAAGGTCTGTGCCCTGCCTACAACATGATGGCCATGGTGATCCAAAACCTCTTCAAAGTGATGTCTAATTTAATATGAGCTTTTTGTTGCTGAAGGTAAGAAATTCGCGTGTGACAAATCTCTCAATGACCTTGTTGCGGCTCACTTCACAGATTGTTGCTTTTCTATTGCAGAGTGGTGTGTGTGGCGCAACTCCGTGGGGTTGAAGTAGCAGCAGTGGTGGCCAAGAGGATGGCAGAGCCAGAGAATTGCCACGATTTTTTGGTGAGATGAAAAAGTATTGAGGGATGTTGTTGCCAATGGACTAACCACCTAGCACATGGAGATGCTTGACCCAAGGTAAGATATTTTCATCTTATTTGAACAATCCCCTCTTCCTTCCCAATCTCACTGCTATATTTAAATTGTATCCTTCTGAAGAACATCCCTGGATTTGTTGAGATACATTGTGAAATTTGGGTCCTTGATCTGTTGCTTTTATCCCCCAACATCCGACACGTCAAGTGCTCATTCTTTGAAGTCACTTAATGATAGAGGTGTATACATCATTTGAAGGTAAGAGCCTCATAACTGCCTTTGTACATGATTGACTTCTCAATTCCATTTTTAAACTAACTAGTCAACTGTCATTTTTGAATGTAATCCATTGCATTTCAGTGGTGGCAAAGTGCTGTTGCAAGATATTGATGCGGTGTCTCATGAAGACAAGCATCTTAAGAGGACAAAAGGCATCAACCAACCAGCTAGAAGGCCATCCATCAGCCACAGTTTGACCTGATGGAAATGGTGCATGGAACTTTGATAACAAGTAAGAGCTTTGTATTTCAATTTTTTTCTTTCCCTCTTGTTCTCTTCTTCCAAACCTATTTCAATATTGACACTAACACTTTTTTGATAAACTTTCTCCAGTTGAGCAGTTCTTTTAAATCATTTTTTTCACTTTGTGTTTTGATGAGGCACTGATTAGTTACTGCAGTTTACTGTATGGATCTTGCTATTGCTATGCTCTGACCATTGTCAGAACACAACATGAACTGTTTTGAAGTAGTGTGAAGGCCATGCAAGGCATTCTTTGTTAGATTTGTCTTGAACCAGGCCGTAAGAATGCCATGTTTCAAATAAGCTTCTTTCACCACACCATATAATTATAACCCTTTAAGTAATTTTATCACAATCTGAATCATAACTACTAGTGTATTATCACCAATGTCTCTGTAAGTTAAATGGCAATGCAAAAGAACCAAGTAAGATTTTTTTGCTTCCAATTGAACTAGTATTAAATCAATTACATAGTATCCTCCATCAGAATCATTGTCCATTGCCTTTGAATAGTAGCATTTTAATACAATAATAATGACTTGTGTTACTTTAGCAACATCTAAGTTGTTACTGCATTATCTTATTGTTTGGAATCTATCTACAAGCAATACTTGTGTTTTATGATTTAAACTCAGTTTAATTTTGTGCTCATTGCCAATTAGCTAACCTATATCAACACATATGCAAAAATCCAGTTTCTGAGTCAAAGAGCAACAAAAATTGTTGTTATTAATTGAAGACAAATTAAATCCACCTGAAGACTAAATGGCATTGACATGTCATCACTCTTTAATGTTGCCAACTACCTACCCAACATTGAAATCATCCTATGAAATCTGGCCATTCCATGAAGCACAATTAGTTGTAACCAATTAAATACTACAGTAGGTTGTTCTGATTGTGTGTGACATGAAAATTCAATCATTTTCTTCCATTCTCAGTGTATTTCAAGCTTGAACAATACCCACAAATAGCTAGCATTTTACTAGTAGCTAGTAGTCCAGTCCCATTATGAGTCCCACAAAGACTATCTAGTAGCCATACCTTGTTAACTTTGACGATGGATAACTTCCCTCAGGGTCAATTTTTTTTACAAAACTTTCAGGATCTTTTAATCTCATATGAGAGAACATGTGCACAAAAATTCAGAGAAAAATACTGGGTTTGAAATTTTCTCAAAATATTTGAGTAACCCCCTACTTGAGGGTTCCTTGTATTCACTTTCAAAGATCCTCACTTGTTCAAAATTCTTGGCATCATTTGATGGGTATTCTTCCAGCAAACCCATTGGTGTATAGATTATACGCCTCAACACAGGGAACCCTTCATTTTCCTAGATTTTGACATTTATTTGTAGATCCTGTGCCTGTACATTGTGTGGTTCTGCTGTGGCATTTGCTTGTTGAGCTGGGGGTTGCAGATTGTTCTCTGTCTCCACCATTGTTTGTTCCTCCTCTGTTCTCTGTGTTGATCTCGTGAGATTATACCAACATTGACAGATGTTATGTTGCCGAGTCGTAGCCGTCTATGATTCATTTGTGCTGGGTGGATCTTCCAGGGTCCTCCCTGGACTTTGGAGTACTGTTAGTGATGTCTTGTGCCTATCTGACATCTGTCGCTGAGTGAAGAAGGTGGGTCCCAATTCGAGTTGGATCATCCCCCATGGCTATGGTGATGGTGCCTTCAGAGGCATGTTGCGGTAGGAAGTGCTTGGAGCACTGTCCTAATACATTTCTCCTCTGGGCTTGAATTGAATTTGCCTTGTTGCCAAGGAAGCTTTAGGGGCAAAATCGTCTGGCTGGCTGGCTCAGTGGTGCTATGTTGATGGTGTTGTTGGCGGCTGACACCCGGCGCCAACATGGAGGTGGATCTGGCACTGGGGGAAGTCAAATTTAATTCAATTATGTTCACAATTATTTTCAAGTTGTACTGTCATGATGTATGTGGCAAGCATAGCAAGCCAAAACATTTTTGCTTCCGTAGGCGGCAAAATCTGGGCTTTGTCCTAAGAGTCCTCCTAGATCTAACATGGCCCATGTAGATAAGAAGGACAACTGAACTATCTAAGTAGTAATACTTATATATCTACCTAGAGCTACCTAGATAAGTAGTACTGTAGTCCTCCCAGGACATTTTTCTTGTATTCCAAAGTGCTTATTTTGTAAAAATAAGCTTATGATGACAAAAATTATGGGTTTTGTGGAATACAAGTAAAATGTCCACAGACAACTACAAACAAAGTCTTACTCCTTTGTATTCCACGCAAGTGGGCCAAAAAAAGGCTGTTGGCCTTTTTTTCTGGCCCAATGACGTGGAATACAGAGGCTTAAGACTTCTTATAGAAGAGCATAAATGCTACCCTCCAATATTTTGAAAGAGATTTTTTATTTACTCAAGTAATTTTCAAACTTTCTTTCATGTAACAACTCTCAGTTTTATTTGTCTTTTGTGAGTCCCAACATTGTATTAGTTCAAGTATTCTTCATTACAAGTAAGACAATAACAAGATTCTTGTATCCAAGCTCAACCCTGCTAGCACTGTATGGTTTTGACTCTTTTACAATGGTCATATTTGCAAGTAGAAATGATATCAAGCATTTACAGATTTATCAACATGAACACTATCAATTAAGTTCTTATTTCTTCTACTGATACCCAGCTGTTGTGGAAAATAACATACTAATGTTGAACATTCTGTCACATTTTCAACAGGTATATTGCTACAATTGGCTAATAATCTGACTACATACCAAAGATTGAAAGTTAAAACAAAAAACACAGAAATTTTATTGGGTGTAAACACAAGATTTGGGGGTTCTTAGAATTGATTCAGCTCATTCTTGATCCTCATTGAACCCTATTTTGAAAAAAAAACATAATTTTTATTCTTTATCACCACAAGTGATCAATTGGGAGCAAACACATGCCATTTTGGCAACAATCCACAACTGTTATCTTTTGTTGTTGCATCCATTACTCAAAGCAGCATCATGTGACAAACATGACAATTCTTGATTTTCAAGCAATGGGGAGAAAATGGCAAAATCATCAGTCATTACATGTATTTTTGATGACAATGATCAATTTGAATGCTTCATACCCTCACCAAACTCAGAAACATCAAAGCATGCTTATCACCTGGTTTTGAGTTTGAGGGACAATCATGAAACTAACCAGACTAACCAGGAGAATAATACTATCTCTTAATTTCACCATTGTGGGTGCAAAACAAAAGT
This sequence comes from Thalassiosira livingstoniorum, assembly GCA_036939595.1. Taxonomy (NCBI): domain Eukaryota; phylum Bacillariophyta; class Thalassiosirophyceae; order Thalassiosirales; family Thalassiosiraceae; genus Thalassiosira; species Thalassiosira livingstoniorum. The sequence continues at coordinate 5,442 of JALLOT010000513.1, forward strand.
GTATCTATTTCACATTTGTGTGATACTTTTTAATACAGCAAAATTTAAAGGATTCATCTTCCTGTCTGAAAAGGCATTCCAGGATGTGGTAAATTGGACAACTCTTGATAAAAATAAAAATGTTAAAAAATGAACCAACTATTATTTCAATTTTAAAACTGATTCCCTTTTGAGAACTGAAACTTTAACATGTTTTGTACATTAAACTAACTTTTACACTGTCAATGAAAAAATAAGGGCAAATTCAGGCAGGGTAACCTTTCTAGTGACCAATATTATTCTATACGAAAAGCTGGAGTAGATCTCTCCTAAGTTTCAGCCAGTGATGGATCCTCAAACTTTACTGGGCTTTTACTACAAAATGGCTATCATTTGTTTTTTGTATCTTGCAGGTGTTTTGCATCTGATTTGCATCTGTTTTCAGTTTGGAATGTTTTAAACATACATAGGAACTGATAATTTAGGTGAACATTTAAATCCTTGAATTTGAATTTGAATTTGAAATTGAAATTTGACAAATAGAAATGAACATAATGGTTTTTTCACGACCAGCAATTTGAATGGCTCTAGAGGCCGGCTATTCCAAATTTGAGATTCCTACTTGTTCCTAAGTATCTTGTACCAGACAAATATAGAAACAGATGCAAATCACCTGCAAATCATCTGCAAAACACAAAAAAACAAATGATAGTGATTTTGTAGTAAAGACTGAGAAAGAATTCTTTGCTTCATTTCACTTATAATGGCTCAAAACTGACATGAAAACATGTACATTAATTTCAATCCTCTCTCTATTTTTTCAATTTCAGAAGAGGAGTTGAAAATGAAATAATAATTATTTATTGACATTAGACATTGGATATGTATGCCCTACATTGACCAACCCTTGTGAGGATCTGTTTACCATGTCACCTGAAAAGCACACACAGAAGAGAGACTCTCACTCACCAAGGGCAATGACAGCACCCAATAAGAAATACTCCAACCTTTTAGTACCAGATTATTTTTTACCTACAATATTACAAGTAGAACATACCAGAATGGCTACAGTACAGTAGTAAACTGTACAACAGAACTACAAACAGCAACACAAACACAACCTACTTTATCTTTATAACATAGACCTAACATACAACCAGCACATAACCAACCCACCAACCAGTGAATGGCGATGTCATGGTCTCAATGCAAATCACAGTAAAAAATGAAAAAAAGACCAATCAGTAAGTTATACAAATGGAGAACAAAGCATCTCCCCCAAGGATTGGTAGGTCTTTGGAGAGTAAATTTCATGTTGTTGCCCCTTGTCTTGGAATCAACAGAGAGAAGGTAAGTACTTAGCTGTACTTAGATAGAAACCCAAGAAACGTGAATTATTTTTGAAAATATTTAAAATTCTGTTTGTAATCAATATTTTATTCCATTTTAGCTGAATATTTTTTCCATCGCTGATTTTACACCAGCGCCAAAAACCTCTAAAAAAAATAGAGACATGCGCAGAAAGATCTCGGATAGAAATAACTTATGAAGAGGCAAACAATGAAACCAGCTTGTGAATATTGAATAATATAAAATGCATAATATTTAATTACTGTATCCGATATCTTTTAGAAGTCATTAGATTCGCATACCATACCATTCAAGACAATCTTTAGGTAAGTATTAATTCCCACGTTATATTCCATACGGAGAGGTCACAGTTTCAAGATTCCTTGCTTTGCAGGCATGCCCCATAAAATACACACCATGAAACACCATGACCATGACCCATGACGACGACCATGCATCCTTTGCAAGCGGAAATAACGATGAGTCCCTACTATTGTACAGTGAGCAGTGAGCAGTGGCAGTGAGACCAGAGTTAGTGAGATCGCCATCGCCAAGCATCACCGCCAAGCACCACCACTTAACACTGCCGCCACCTACCGCCACCTACCGCCACCATCCACCACATGCCTGGCATGAAACATGAAACCCGTTAATTTCTCCCGGGTTCAATCGTTTCAATAAACCGCAAACCTCCGTATCCATCTCTATCTGTCCCCGTTCCCGCTTCCGCCCCTGTTCCCATCGTTCCCATCGTCCCCATCGTCCCCATCGTCCCCATCGTTCTCTGGTTCCGAATCGTCTCACGTCCAGAGGTTGAAAGTTGAAAGTCGAAAGTTGAGAGTTCACAATCACAAAACTAGAGTTGGGTGTTGGGTGTCAGTCCTCCACTGTATTGGCAAGATTCGAAATCACCGACAGTCGAAACGTCAACGAGTCGAAAAGGAATAAAAGGAATAAAATAATGAATTCCGTGTCATCGTCATCACCTTCTCACCGAGAGGAACAGCATGAGCACCATCATGAGCATCGGCATCCGCAGCACCCTCATCAGCACCATCATCCGCAGCACTCCCCACCGACAGCTCATCCATTGTCGCATCCATTGTCGCATCCGTTAGAGCAGCATTGTGGTGACGAGTATGACAATCGATTACCAGGGAGAGAGCAGATGGATCAGACAGAGCAGATGGATCAGATGGAGCAGACGGATCAGTCGTTACAGCCATTGGATGACAGTGACGAATTTGAATGCTCCATCCACTCGGAACACTCTGACAACTCTGACAATCCAGAACGCGATGATAATTCGGAGCACTATTCTGATCATTCATCCCAATCACACCATTCCGAACAAGACGAAGAAGAAGAAGAAGAGGGACGACGTCGCCAACTCCGCGAAATGTTGGCTCACTCCGACGACTGCTGGGAGGCGGACCTGTCCGATGACGAGACTCACTTGGCACTTCAATCCTCCCAATTAACATTGTCAAAATTGACTCAGCACGGCGGTCAGCTGTCAAAATCGGCAAAATCCATGCCCTTTCTAAATCCAATGTCAGAATCAAAGCGTCAGCCTCATCCAATGCGAAGATCTGTGGATGGAAGTGATGGGATTGATTGCAATGATTGCAATAGTTACAATGATTACAATGATTACAATGAGCTAGCAGAACAAAATAAAAGGAATGAGCGGAGTGGAAGAATTTCACAAAATCATAACCAACACCAAAGAGAAGAAGGAAGTGAAGGATACAGGGGAAATAGGGGACATGACAGTCAATTATTATTCGAGGATACCAACACATTTTCAGCCAGTGATTCATTTTTGACGACGTTTCCTACTTCTTCTGGGGGACGACCTTCCAAGGATGCTGGACAGGATTTGCAGAATATTCGTAATTCACATAATCACTCACAGAATGAACAGAATGAACACAATGAACAAAACAAACAAGTCTCTCATGAAAACTCACACAAGGCTCCATCCAACTCTGCATCAAATTCAACCAATCCACAAAAACTAAGCCTGCCAGAATTGTTGTTGCAGAAACGTCTTTTGAGGAAACAACGGTTGCAGCATTTGCATCAGATGCAGCAGCAACAGCAACAACAACACCAAAACCAGCAGAGGCAACAACAGTCTAGACAGCAACGCCACCCACAGCAGCAACATCAGCAACACCAACACCAGCAGAGGCAACAGCAGAGGCAACAGAACCAGTATCTAAGACAGCAACAACTCTCAAGACAGCGATACCAACAACAACTACAGCAGCAGACACAAAAGCAGACACAAAAGCAGCAGGAGCAGCAGAGGGAGAGAATTCAAAGGCAGCAGCGGGAGTTGTATCGTCAGCATCGGCAGCAACAGCATGGTGGTGACAGATCCTCCTCCCCCCTCTTCTCGGACGATGAGCATGAGCAGGACGAGCATGATGAACATGATGAGCACCACAATTCAAATCACACAAATAATCCAATCCAATCAAACGATCCACACCAACCAACCGACGAAGAAGACATTTATTTCCACCGACGGCCCCATTTGGAAGATGACAATACCAGCATTGCCGCTGGGCATTTGGACTCTGGAAAATACTCCCGATATTCAAATTCATCGAATCATCCACTCCACTCACATTCACCACACCCACCACACCACTCACTTCCATCACATAATAATCATCCACCACATCCACTGTCCTCACTCCCCTCGCGGCCCCTAACCCCCCTCCCCGAAGAAGACGATCGCAAACGCATCATTGGATGTTTGGCGGCCATTTTGGCGAGTTCGTACCCTCATGAGACTGTTCCGCAGTTATTACTCCCATTACGCCATGCGGAGAAGGAGAATATTGGTAGAAGTGGGAGAGGGAAAGGGAGAGGGAGTCGGAGAGGGGATCGAAGGGAAAGAGGTGATAGAGTCGATAGAGGTAGTCCCAGAACTAGCGGAAGAGAAAGAAGCAGCGAATTCAGAGAGAAGGATCCAAGAAGTGAACGAAGTTGGAACAGACTGGACAATGCTGGAGAGACATGTTGTGTGAAGGATCGAATACGACAGGGGAGTAGACGGAGCAATGGGAGTGACAGTGGGGTCAGTGGTGTGAGTGGGGTTAGTGGTTCTAGTGGTGTGAGTGGTGCAAGCGGGGTTAGCGAAGGAAGCTCTACTATTTCCAACAGCTACGAGGGTAATGAAGGTACATTTGGTTCACTTGCTGATAGTCCAAGGTCGAAAAATGACAGTGGTGAAACGGCTAGAAATACTGCCAACACTGGCAAGACTAGCAGCACTGGGAGAGCCGATGGCATTGATGGGATGAGTACAGAAAAGGCGGATGTGGATCCTCTTTGGAATGTTGGACCGACGCACGGTCGCAATGATCCCAATGATCACAATGATCACAATGATCCGCATGGCCGTGGCCATGGTCGGCACGAAGGGAAAGATCAACTCAGTCTGCAAAGTCAGCACGGTCAGCGCAGCCAACGCAGTCTACATAGTCAGCAAAGTCAGTACAGTCAGCATAGTCAACAAGGCTTCCAATCTCCAACCTTAACGAGAGCCGCCTCCTTCCATGGCCCTACTCCAAATAATCCGAATAATCCAAATCCTACTACCAATTCTACCAATTCTACCAATTTCACCCGCAAGCCTGCCAAGCCTGCGAAACCTGGCCTTGGCCCTGGACCCCATCTTCAAAAAGCCACGTCCTTCCATTTCAGTAATTTCAATTCCAAATCGACACCCAACTCTACATCCAAATCTACACCCAAACATGCCTTGAAAAAGTCCGCATCCATGAACCTCACAAAATCTTCAAAATCTTCTCCATTCCCTTCCTTTTCGAAACCCAACGCCAAATCTACCAACTCTATCAAATCCACCACTAAGCCAAAACCACCCAATAGGTCAAAGTCGTCAAAGTCATCCAAGTCCAAAACCTCACTGGCAATGGAACTCGCCGAAATACGCCACCGAATACGACGTCACGCCGTCTTGTCGGAATTATTACTCTCGAGTGCCGAAATGTTATTGTTGGATGCGTCGGTGGCCAAGGCATTTTTGCCGTTGTTGGAGGGTTTGTCGGAGGAGCCCAAGGAGCTGGAGGAGTTGGAGGAATTAGATGAGGAGTTGGATGAGGATGATGAGGGGGAGGAGTTGGAGTATGAGTATGCATATGAGAGGTATGACGATGGCCAAGTGGAAATGGACTACGAAAGAAACGCTAATGGATCATTTGGTTCATTCAACGGGGCTGCCGCACACCCGTCTTATCCGTCTTCTCCACCTGCCTCTCATGCCGGAGCCTCCAATTGCTCCACTGCTGGATCCTCGTTCGCAGCTTCTCACACAGCCAATTCCACACCGAGTTTTCTCCGCAATTTCAAAATGTCGGATATATTGAGTCCCATTGCCAATGACAACAATGATAGCAATGATGACAATGACGACAAAGCACCTCACACACCTCACACACCGATGGCTCCTCCTCCCGCGGCTCCTCCCCCGCCTCCTCCCTCCACGGGGGATGATTTCACCAACCATCACAAGAATTACATCTCCTCCAGTCCACACAGCGACTACAGCAACTACAGCAACTCCAACAACTTCCACAGCTACAAAGATGACAAAGACAATTCCCACAACTACCAAGAAGAGGACAACTACCACAACCCAGAAGACCAAGACGACCCAAACTATCCCCCCCCCCAAACCCACCCCCCCCCCCCCACCTCTCTCCCTTTCTCCAAACCCTCTCTCCCGGTGCGGGTTTCAAATGCCTCGCCTTATTGCTATTGAATCACCTATTGCGGGATGGGAGGGGGTACGATGCCAGAGTGAGGCAGGCATTCAAACGATTGGGTGTGGTGGTGATTGCTCATGAGATTTGGAGTGGCGGGATTTTGGTCGATGAGGATGCGGTGGATGATGTGGAGGATGTGGAGGAAGAGGTGGAAGAGGGGGAGATAGAGGAGATGGAAGATCTTTTGTTTGGGAATGCAGGAAATGGAAGTGGCGGTGGAGGAAGTGGAGGAAGTGAGGGGGGGAAGGCAAGTACCAACAAACATTCCACTATTGGCGAAGGAGCACAAGCATCACAAGCAACACCAGGAGGTCAAGCATCCCAAGCATCCCAAGCCCCACAAAATTCCATAGGAGCACTCCTCTGCGACTGGAGCGAATCCACCCAATTTCAAAACACTCGAAACAAATACCGCGATTCCGACCTCTTGGCGCGATTGGCCACAAGGAAGTTTGAGGCGATGGAGCATGCCATTGCGGCGAAGTTGATTGCCATGTCGACGGGGGAGGTGAGGGAGGTGAGGGAGGTTAGAGAAGTGAAGGGAGTGAAGGAAGTGAAGGAAGTGAGAGGTCACAAACTTCAGAGGCAGCAAAGTAGTCAGCAAAGTAGTCAGCAGAGGCAGCATAGGCAACCGAACCCCAAGCAAAGTCAACAATCGACCAAATCCACCAAATCCACCCAATCCACCAAATCGACCAAATCCGAATCCAGTGGCAGAATCGCCCTGGCGGAATCCACACAAGCCATGGTGTCCGAAGGGGGAGGAGGAGGGATTTCCAAAGAGCAATGGTTGAGGGGCATCAAGATTGGGACTGCGGGGGCGGTTGGAGCGTAAGTCCATCAAAGTGCATTCGAGTGTATCCGAGTGCATCTGAGTGCATCAGAGTGCATCCGAGTGCATCAGAGTACATCGGAGTACATCAGAGTACATCAGAGTGCATCATTCGTCTGTGGCTTGGGAAGTGTTGCAGTGTTTTTGGTTTGTTGCTTTGTTTGTAGTTTTTGTTGTGGGAGGGTTTGTGGGTTTGTGGCTTTGTTTGCATTTTTTTTGTGGGAGGGTTTGTGTGTTGGAGGTCTGTTTGTACTTCTTTTTGAGGTTTGTTTGTAGGTCTCTTTGAAAGACCAAGATCTGTCAGTGGATCTTAGGTCTTAGAACTTTCTCTGGGTCTTTCGTCTCTTTGTCGGTCTTAAGTCTTTTTCAGGTCTTGGTCCTCAAAGATCTCAAAGTCCGTTTGTTGAGTTACACGGAGTGCAATGAAACGGAATCGTCTTCATTCAAAACCATTGCTTTAATTGGTTGTATTGTGTTGTACATATGTCAAGATTTCAAAGAGATGTAATTGTAATGTGAAAGGGATGTGATTGATTGTGATTGATTGTGATTGACACGCTTCTACCTAGCTTGAACAATTTTGAATTCATTTGACTTTGTTTTGTGCCGTTGTTGATTGTTGATTGTTGATTTGATTGTATTTTTCTGTCAGTTTTGTCCGGGGTTGATCTGCGTGCTGTGTTTGAGTTTTGTATCAAATGTCGTGATTGTTCACGACACAGTTCTTAGATGATTGGTTTTTTACAATTCTGATTGACCATCGTTTGATTGATTCACACCATGTAAAACGCCATCTATTCATTTTGGTCCAATGGCATGAGTTTGTTTCCTATCATAAGCATCTTCACCTCGTGATTGCTTCACAAAACTAATCCCTATTCTTTGCATCCACCTCCCACCATCCTCCAATACACAGTACTCTCTTCGCCCTAACCGGCGGACTCGCCGCCCCAGGAATCGCCGCTGGCCTCGCCGCAGTCGCCGGAGGATCTGCCGTAGCTGCTGGTGTATCTACCGTTCTTTCCAGTGCCGCTGCCATCTCCACCATTTTTGGCGTGGGGGGTGCAGGATTGGCGGGGTATAAAATGCACCGACGTACCAAGGGGTTGACGGAGTTTGATTTTCAAAAGGAGGGTTTGGGACGGTGTTCGAAGAGGAATCATGGGAGGAAGAAAAAGAGTTCGGAAGATACGGATGCGGAATTGTTCAGCACCATTTGTATCTCGGGATGGCTTCGTGATTCGAGAGATTTTCAACGTCCTTGGGGTGTGGCACCGACGCATCCTAGGATTACTGATAAGTTGGAGTTGTTGGAGAGGTTTTATTTTGTGCATAATCCAGAGAATGTGGGGAGGTGTGCTGAGATCTTGCGGCATTGGCGTGGTGAGTTGGCTTAGTTTGCGTTTGTTGGTGGCCTTGATTGAGATGGGACGTGTGTGACGGACATCGATTTCAAAGATGCTGTGGTATTTGTGTGATAATGCTTTTTCCACTATTTTTCTACCGTTTCTTACTTATGTTTTTACAACATCAATTGAAACGGCTTTTCTGTTCTTTTGTTGTTCCTTTCAAACACCAACTTCCATAAATTTTTTCAATTCTCCCAACTCATGGTTTGCATAACAGGACGTTATTTTCAACTATGGAAAGCCCTCCGAGACAAATATGGCCGTNATGGAAAGCCCTCCGAGACAAAAATGGCCGTGACCCCAGCAATCTCTTCCCCCTCGAGGAAGGACCCCGCATCACTGCGGAATTGACCCACGAGGAAGAAGAAATGGTGGATTTGATATTGGAGGAATTGGGTTTTACCGATGTTAACTCCGGTGGTTCGAATAACGGGAGTTGCACAAATAATAATACTGAAAGGGGCGAGAATCTCACCTCGAGATTTTTTGGATGGAATACAAATAGTAATGGAAGTCATAGAAGTGGCGGTGCTACAGACAAGGATGGACGTGAGAAAAGTGAAAGATCTTCTGTACAATCGGCTCAAAAGCATTTGAAGGATTCGACTTTGAAATCAAAACGAGGCTTATTTCAGTCGTTAGGCATGAGCGGACCACCGGATGTTTCTTCCATTTCAACAAATTTGAATTTGTTTTCGGAAGACGCTGAGGCCAATGGAAAGAGACGTCAAGAACGAGCTTCGTCAAATGCTGCTTGTTCCACTAATTCTAGTACTTTTCGATCTCCCGAACCCAAGTCCTCCTCTAACAACAACCCATCATCCTCCTCTTCCGTTTTGTCACCATCCTCATCCTTTATGGATCCCACCACCAAACCACCACCCAAACATCTCCTCACAGTTTGGGATTACCACGCCCACTACGGCGGAGAACTCTACACCGTCCGATGGGAATCCGAACTTCTCATGGAACTATGCGACAGCGTCACCGACCAAATGATCGAATGGGGTATTGGCGCCACTAAAACTATACTTCATACCACTGCTCTCGCCACGCTCATGACTGCAATCACCTTGCCGTATTCGTTGGTATTGGCTGCCAATGTCATTGATAACTCGTGGGCCATGGCAATGGAACGAGCAGATAAGGCAGGCGTGGAATTAGCCAAGAGTTTGATTGATAGCGCTGCAGGTCACCGGCCCGTGACATTAGTAGGTTTCAGTATGGGAGCAAGGGTGATTTATTCGTGTTTGAAGGAGTTGGCAAAGCATCAGGAGATTTGGGAGGATGAACAGCAGAAACGTCAGATGAGGGGGCACGGCAGCCATGCAAGTAGTGGCAATGGCGGGGCAGTAACTGACGTTACATCAGCATCGCGAAGAGGAGGCAACAAGGACGATGATAAATTATCCTACATCCGCGAACCAGCGTCCATAATCGAAGATGCCATCCTCCTCGGAACACCCAATCACGTCTCCCTCCCCTCCTGGACCTCCATCCGTCGGATTACCGCTGGACGACTCATCAACTGCTACTCCCGCAAGGATCTCATATTGTCACTCATGTTTCAACTCAAGCGCTTCCAGGGAATATTGCGGCCAGGTATGTATTGTAGTTCTTTATGTTGCCTCTGCGAGTGAGCGACCTCTCAACTAAAGTTTGTATTTTACCAATGTTTAAGTCTGCGGAACTTCACCAGTGGCAGTGAATGGAGTTGAGAATTACGATGTGACGGATTTAGTATCGAGTCATACCGATTATTGTCTTGTGCTGGGGGAGATTTTGAAGAGAGTTGGACACGGAGAGCCGAGGAGGAGAGAGGGTGGAAGGAATGGAGGAAGGAATGGGAAGGAGGTTGCTGCGGTGGTGACACAAATTTGTGTTGCGAATAAGGATGTTGGTGGTTTGGCTTCGTTGGCGGATGAGAGGTATGTTCAGAGATGATGAGGAGCTGACACTGTCTTTGTATGTGAGAGTGATGCGACATCTGATTTTAAAAATTTAAGATGAACATTCACTAACAGTACTCGAATTAAAGATGCATTAATTGAATCAAAGATGCATTAAATTTTATTTGGTTGGCTGGTCGTGTGCTGGCGCTGGGAATCCTTGTCTTTGTGGATTATGTCAAGAAAAATAAGTGAGCGGTTTACTATGCGCAATGCCAAAGCATCATCTTGACCGGGCTTGCTTGTAGGTTGAAGGATTGACTCAAGAAGTGAGGCTGCTGCTTGTTTGGCAGCTGCCAGCTGTATCCAATTCATCGTCCCAATAGACTTCCTCATTCTTTTGAGTAGCGGCCAAAATTTTTCTTTCACCTTCGGGAAAACCGGTCCAATTGTGTCGACAAACTCATTGATTCTTGACTCTGCAAAACTCTTGAGTGAAATTGTATCTATAGTGCCCATCGTTATTGATGATTCAAATTGCTCCCGGCGGCCCAAAGCTGCTGCGGCGACAGAAGCAATTCCAAGTCCACGCCCTTGCATACTCGCGTCCTCCTGCGAATAGCTCCTTAAACCTCCATATCGTCCTGCTTTCCCCCCAAATATCGCGCCACTTAGTGCACCAAAAGCTCCTCCCACAATTGCTAGCTCAACTGGGAACAGCAGAGGACAAGCAGCGACCAATGCTCCACCGGCCAATACACCCCCAATCCCTCCCGTCCAAGCACCCCCCTCTCTCCCAGCCATTTCACCAACGTCACCTAGCCACTCACGGACTCCTTCTTTCTCTACTATTTTGGCAACAGCTGACTCGAAGGCTCCTTGCTTCAGTCGGGAAATAAATTCTGGTCTCTCTTTTTCAGAGATCTCGCCCAGCTCTCTGAAAATGATGCTTAGCTTCTCTACCGCCCCTCCTTGTACGTTGTCTAAATTCAGACAGCCATTTCCACGTGTGATTCCATTTTCGCCTTCTAACTTTTCCAAAAGATTTTGGAATATTTTATACTGCTCGTCAACTTGTTGAGATGGGATTGCGTTTGGTGGTTCTTTTTGATCCATGATGTAATTATGTTATGGACCTCACAACATGTCATTCAAAAGACTGCAAAAGACATCAAAAATTATGGTAGGCACTACCATATTTTGATAATTGGCAGCTCACTTGGGCCTGAAAATTTCACAAGAATAGTAGGAATACTAAGTCAATACCCATCCAAAATAAAATTTATTTCATTTTGTATTCAGGATGATACTGACTTTCACTTTCATTTTTTGTATTGATTTTTGTTGAAGTTTGATGAGGGCAGTAGGTTCAATCTAAGTATTTGTAGGCAATTATGATAGAAAATGTATTCATTGTTGCAGAGCTACAGAAATATATAAGTTTAATATTGTGTCATTTACTAGAAACATGACAATCGGATGATATTATTGAAATAATCAAAACACCATTTGTTAGTAATCAATATCTAAAGATGAGATATTTTCATCAGAGTTCGAACAAAGAATAAACACACCATGTCCACTTCAAATTATATTTTAATGGAATAGAATCGTTTCTTACTGATTGCAATGCATGGAATAATGTTGACCATCAATGTCTTGCACATCCAAAGATGATATCTGTAGACATTTATTCAAACCAAAAAAGGCCAAAAAAATCTCGCCCACAAATGGAGATAACACAAAATTCACCATTTGATCTTTTATTGAATTGAATTATTTTCATCTCACGGAGTTTTTCATCCATTTACCACTAGCATAAGCAATTTCAAAGTCAATCAATTTCTTGTCAACAGTTGGAATCATTTGATCTGCTACTATACAAACTTCACAGTGGTTCCATTTTCTTCATTGAAAAAAGTCAGTGTATTTTTGAAAGCAATAGGTCAGTAATTGTAATTGTTTGCTATCCAGTAGAAGCAACCATTTTAAGAATGAACCCAGTCAATACAATTTCATGTCAACTTATTTCAAACATAATTATTTTCAAATCAGAAGTGACAATCACACACTACTGGTTAATTACTACGTATGTCATAACATCAAATGCATTGATCTAAGTTTGATGTAGCCACAAAAGGGCCTTGTTCTCAAACTTGTACTTGATATTGATGTTGGAGATTACAAGGATGGATTCCATATTTGGAAATGTTCCTTGGCACTGGTTTCTTTTGTGGACACATCAGTTTTTACCATTTCAATATACCCACCCTTAATGTTTTCATGGAACTGACTTCTTTACCTCAACATTGGAATCATGCTGATTTTTAATTTGTTGTTATTTTAATATTTGTTGATCATTAGAAAAACTTGGTCTTAATTCCAAGTAACATTCAAATCACACAAATATAAAAATACAATGGAATTGAAGGATACTTGCAATTAAAAACCAGTCAAAACCAGTAAATACATAAAATTGTAATATTACAACATGATTTTTTCCAAATTGACTGTGAATTTACATTATACTGGGTTTGATCAAAAGAAGAAGAAAAAGATGGTGTTGCTGTAAGAATTATGAGTATTATGCAAATTTGATGATTCTTAGTACTCATGAAAATCACAGCGAAATTCAGGAATTGCTGTATAGATATTTTTGATTTCACTTCCATTGTAGTTTTCTACTAGTCCTACTGGACGCCACATATTTTGATGGTGTTTTGATTAAACCATTGCTAATGCTTATATCTGAAAAAAAAAACACACACAATATGATAATAAACGCATGACAATTGTAGTAGTAGTAGATTGGTTGTACTCTACTGACGATAAACTATCTTGTATCTTTGATTGATACACATTGTAAATTGGGGGCTGCTTGCAAATAAATCCTATCCAAAAAGGCAAAAATGATGAATACGACATCTGCCTTATGAGTATTATTGCTGAAGAGTTGCTAAAGCTGCCATCATGGTCTAGCTATGGCTAACAGTAAACACTAGTCATAAGTGCTTAAACCCATGACATCACAAGATTTATGAGTATACACTCAAGCTACTACTATTGGCAGTCAGCATGTGACAATAAATCTACCAAGGACAGACAAGGTGAGTTTTGTGGAGCTAAAGAGACTGCAGAGATTAACACATCCTTGCACAGAAGTCAGCTTGACTTTTGCATCACTAGAGATGATTTTTGTCAAGTTATGAAAGTAAAAGCCAAAACAAAAATCGGACTGGTGGATGTGCACTGGTTTTTGTGGATTTATCCCCTTTTTGGTTGCAATTGGTTGTTGCATGTAAGAAGGGTAGACCACACTTGGAAGTTGGCAATGGTGGATTTTTGTCATTTGCTGTGCCATGGTATGTTGTGGACATAGGTAGGTGGTGCAATTGGGGTACATGAGATGTGTTGGGGTGGGACAGTCAATATCTTCCACCCTTGGTCATCATGTGCCTTTTGGTAGATTTTGGGGTATTGGTGTTGAATGCACCCTTGGACATGATAGGGTGATTAAGGTGAGGTGTGGCCTTGGAGGAGGTCATTTTACCATATGGTTTGACCATGATCCTTTCTTGAACAATTCCGGCAATACATTGAGGGCTCATAGTGATTGATCTTGTGTTTGCAGCTCCCCACTGTTGTTGCAATCTTTGGCTGGTAGTGGGAGTTCTGCTGTTATACACCCATTGTTAGATACCCCCTCAACCTCAATTTGCCTGTGGTGCTTGGACTTACTTGCCCAATAGTGTGAGAGATGTGACAACCTACATCAAGAAAGGCGGGCTTGTTTGCTCTGCTTGATGGGGCTGGTTGGTCCCCCCCAGGCGTCAGGTTTTGCTTGCCGTGAGTGTACCCTTGCTGGTGAAGGGACTTCATTGGACAGCTAGCGCCCATGTTGGTGGTGGCATCTTGTGACATGGCAATTTGTGCCAATGCCTTTGTTGATGCAAGTAGGCAGCCAGTTGGTTGGTGCTGGCATCACTCCTTGATGCAGCCTGGGTTGGGACTGCAGTGGGTGGGAGAATCTGGCTCCCAATGAAGTA
>JALLOT010000514.1:0-19704 GCA_036939595.1 Thalassiosira livingstoniorum
CCGTTAGTGACTCCAAGCCAAAATCCAGATACTAGTGAACCAGGTACTAAGGAAGTGAAATAAACAATTAATTCAAGATTTGCAAAAATCTCAAACTTTTTCAGGGAATCACTCATTTTGAATAAAAGGTGTGCGTTCATAGGGAATTTTTAGGAAAAAAACTTAAGAAAGTTTGGATTTGATCTTTAAGCAACCTTTCCTGATTTAAGAATCAAATTCTTGAAAAAAATAATGATAAGCAAGTGAATTCAATTTTGAATTTCAATATTTTAAATTTGATTGCTGCACATGAACATTGTAAAATTAAAATTCTCATTTGCATGCTGGTAACTGACAACTGACAACTGACAACTGAGTGTTCAGGTGAACATGAGATAAGTATGGTAGGTACAATAGAGTACAACACACCCATAATATTGAACATCCACTACCCACTACACAAACAAACAAAAATGAACAACAACACAACAAAGAAATTTAATGAAACCATGACGACAGCCAACAAGCCAGTAATGCTGACAATTTCAACACTGTCAACAATGCTGACATTGCCAGAATTGCCAACAATGAGGAAAATGCCAACCCTTACTCATCCCTGCACAAAAACAAAAATGCGCATTTCAAATGACAATTTCCACTCGGTCATCACTAATCACCCATTGACCACTGTGAATAACTCAGCACAGATGCCACCAACACCAACCAAACTTTGTCAATACCCCCCCCCCACTCCATTCCCCATATCTTTCCGTTACCTCCTCTCAAAATGAACAAGGAGAGGCCAAAATCTAACTACACCATCAAAACCACACAAAATCCTGACAACAATGATGAGGAATTGGTTGCTGTGTTATTGGATGGTTGCAATGAGTTTTGAGTTTTTGCTGGCCTCCATCAAATTTAAACATACTCAGGGTATCTCCAACAACCCTGAAGAAATTCCTGGTGATAGCAATGACAAGGGCATCACCAATGCAGCCCCTGGCTCTGGGCTTCAATACTTTCTTATCTTGGGTGATCAGGTGGAATGAAACTGTAACCAACAAGCCCAGGAACGAGGACAATGGAGCCAGTATTGACTCCCTGCTTATTCCAAAAAGAATGGAGGGCAATTTGACATCCACATTCAATCTCACAGTCGATCCAATAGCCAAATCCAGTCCATTAGTCAATACCACCAAGACAGAGGAGTAACTCCATCAATTTGTTCAACGTCACAATAACCGCAATAACTGCAATAACTGCAACAACCACTGCAATAACATCAGCAACCACATTTTGGAACAACATCTGTATCACTTGGATCAATTGGACAAATCCTACAAACAACAAATAAATCAACAAGCCTGAGATAGATATTCCATTGTGATGAGTATGAGCAGCACAGAGGTTACTTTGCAAGTGAACAATTTGACCCTGGGGAGTACGGCATTCAATTCTCATTGTGAGAAGTACAAGTAGTGCAATGAGTATGACAATGGGAGAAATGGGATTATGTAGAGGTACACCAGTGGTTGCAGAGGCAGGCACAACATTCACAACAGATTCAATCAATAGGACCACAATTTGAATGAATCCATGGTTCCCATAAGCCCCCAACTGCCCAACATTGCCAAGAAGATTGAAACCATGAAGGGATTTCTACAAAGGTTGTTAATGGAAAAACAGGCCAATGATGTGGAGAATTATTTCAAATTTGGTCCCATGTGCTTGTATATGGGACCCTTATTTACAAGATTTTTTTATGTTTCTGCTTTTTCACATCTTTTCATCCATGGTTTTATTCATTTTGAAGATCATAATATATATCATTGATTTTTAGAAGAAATAATTCATAATGTTTTCCTCTAATGTTTCTAGATTCAACTCAACATAATGTGATTACTTGGTGTCACTACTTACAAATAAAGTATCATTGGCATTTCAAGACAAATGTCCAATACTAAACAGGTTTTTGTGTAATAACTGTGGTAGTAAGGTTGCACTACAATCACTTTACCATCAGATAATAACAATTATGCTTGCTTCAAAACTCACACTCTTATCTTTGACAACAATAAAAATTTTGAGAATATTTTTGTTTCTCTGTCAACTTACTATTGATGTGTGTTACCTAGTCATTGCTGTTGTTCTTGTAGTGGTACTAGTTGTTGTGGCTAGTAATATTGTTGTGAATGTTATTGATGTTGTGGTTGTTGAGGTTGCTGTTGTTCTTATAGTTTTTGTAGTTGATATGATCATTGTGGTTCTTGCTGTTATCAAAGCTATTGTAAATCTTGTAGTTTTTGCAGTTTTTGTCTTTTTGTAGATAATGTGGTTACTTTGGTTCTTGTGGTTCCTATTGTTCTTAAGATTTTTGACACGTGCACATGGAACTCCCAGTGCTTCCCATAAAAAACACTTCAAAAAACTCACATTTGTTGTCCAGTCCAATGATGTTTGCAATGCCTCCCTTGACAAACCATACATCATCTCCAAATGGACTGAAGAAGTTCTTATGCTTTATTACCCTCCTGCTGGAATTATATTATTTGATTCAAATTGATTTAGTGATAAAGTGGATATTCAAGAGCATTTGTGGGTTGCATATAAGTGCAGTGGTTGATCAACTATCCAAAATCAACCAATCCTGATTAACAATTTTGCTGGTTTGGTTCAGGGTGGAGTGGAGCCCCTATCCATGAAGCAATAATTATTGTCATTGTAGTTGTTGCCCCAGTCTTGTTGAAAAACCCTCAATCCCCCAGATCTGTTTCTGCTGTGAGTTCTGCTGCTTCTCTCAACTGTGGCATGAACCTGCTCAGTTCTGTCCAGCTCTTCCTTCTCTTTGCTGTGCAGTAGCTTGGTGCACTTCCCCAGTGGGTAGATGGAAATAGGTGATCTTTGATGCTGCAAACATAGCATATTGTTGCCTCCACTTCCTTTCTTTTCTGGACATTAATTCTGTCAGGTGAACTTCATCCCGCTGGAATCCTTGCGTGGCTGCTTTTTACTGTGACTGCTGTCAATGCCCGGTAGCTCCCATCATGCTGAGATAGCTCATAGCATGCCACATGCCATCCCTGACTGTTTTGAGGTAATTATCAAATGTGCTCACATTTTCATTGGCTAAGGCATGTTCAAATTTATCATGCTGCTCCCCACTTAGGTTGTTTATGAACAGGCATGTTTTTGCCTGTTTCCACATTCTTCTCCATGGCTTTGATGTCCACAGTCACTGGTGCTGAGGTTAGACCATGCTCCCTCTCCTCGTCCACAAGTAGATCCGGCTCAGTGAACACTCCCTCTGCTTTCCCAAAACTTCACACAGGAAGTTGAATTTTTCCATTGATTCAGTATCTCTCTTTGAGCCTTGGTGGTAGCAGGTGTAGACCCTTGCTTTGGCTCTGATTAATGACATAATTGGTTGCCTCTACCCCTCATACTAGTAGCATAGCATTTTTAAATCCTTTACTAGCTGGATGGGATTCTGCATGATGTAGGTTGACTCCCATCCCAGATGGGATTTCGATTTCTGCCAAAACATGTTGAATCTGTACTTGCAATTTTTGTTGTAATATTCCACTGTTTTGACTTAGCATTTTATTTCTGGTTTGTAGGTTATGATCTCCCCTCAAGTTCCTGTTGCTCCTGGATTGAGAGGCTTGCTGGAGGGAAATGATGTCTCCTGTTCTGTTGCATGCTTTACTTCTGAGCCTCCCTGCTTCAGCTGGGTGGCAAGCACATTATTCCAGTAATCTATGGAAGATATGCCCCTTCAATTCTGGGATCCATAGTGAAGGTGCTGACTCCACCTCCCAGGTGTTGCCTTTGATTGTTGGTTTTTCAGCTGCGGCAAGCACTGTCTCTTGCCTGCTTGCCCTTGGATGCTCCCAATCCGAGACCTGATTTGACCCTTGCTTTCCAATCTTATTCAATTTTATGTTACAGAGCTCAAGTCTCTGCCTTGTTACTATTATGCACTCCTATGCAACCATCATGGTGGACTGAAAAGTAGGTACTGATATTACTTCATATAAAATTACATTAGTGAGTCTGTTGATGCCTGAAGGCACCTGTGTCTCCATTGGTCTTCCCAGACCCTAGCTTATTTCTATTTACAACTCTGGCCAAAACCAGTTTTCTTCCAGTAGGTTTGCACTGACCTCCAACAATTATTATATTTGATGGTACTGGACAAATAATCTATTAGGAGTATTCATGGTACATTTGCCTTTAGTGTCCATTTGGCAGGCTTGTCATTCGAGTACATGTTTGCCATCTGTATCTTGCATTGGTGATCGTGTTGCAAGGCTCTGGGGAGTGGAGCCAAGGGAACAATAAATCAAGGCCTTGCCCGTGTGACAACACAGTCTCGGTAGATCTGAAGAGAACATGTGGTCATTTGAATAATTCATGTACCATTTGATTTGCTTTCTTTCTTTTCAATGTATTGGACAGTGAATCCCTATCATTTTGGACACCGCAAGGGGCACGTGGACACCTCCTGTGCACATGGTTGGTAATGCTTTGGTGGTTGCAGCACTACAAGTAGTGAAAAGAAGAGTGCAGTGAGATCTTTTGAGATGAAAAAACTAGCTTAGTAGTAGCAGTAACAGCTGTGGCGAAAACCTCAGACTTATTTTTTGAGCTAAGAAAGTGAGTAATGTCGTTAGAGTTTGAACAAAACTAGATGTGCCCTTGTTTCAAAGGCATTGGACTAAACAGTGATACACACATAAGACACAAGATATAGTTTGTGCAGCAGCTGGCACTAGGTTACGATCAAATGCAACTGAACGAACAAGAGGCAAAGGGCTTCTGCCCGACCAATTGTGCGAAAAGGCGTTGTTGTCAGGTGCCAACAGAGCAACAGATCACGTTTCCAATAAATAGTACGACGGTAAGAAAAGAACAGAACTCAAATGATGAAATGAAGAGTTTTCAAGTATTGAAGTATTGATGACAGGATTTAAATGTACAATATTATATCAGTTAAGTACAGGGTAAGGAACCAATTTTATTTCTCTCAGACGATCGGTCATGGCAACTGAAATGAAAGAAAGGTACTAATGAAGTGATGAAAATGTGCTGACATGGTCAGCTCCAACATTTGTTACCTAAGAGTTGAAGATGGCTCGTGCAAGAAGACGAAGCGCTGTCATAATTCGTTAGGCTCAAATCAACTTCGAATTCCAAGATTGTTTCCAGTTTAAATTCACCTCAAACAAACCATTCCTAGAATACACATTCAAGGAGTGATAAGATGTGACTGTGCCTGCTGTCGGATTGTTTGCTTTGCCATGGCTGATTGAGCAGCTGCCATTGCTGCTGAGATGTCAGTTTTTTCCGGAGTGATAAAATTCTGCTGGAACTTCGGAGCACTCTTGATAGGGGAAGCAGAAGTTGACTTCTTTTTTAAGGCAGCAGCTGCAGCCATGTCTGCAATGTTCAAAGATGCACTCGAGTCCTTGGAAGATTTCTTCTGAGCTGCCAGTGCCGCCATGTCAGCTATACTCATGGGTTTCTTAGGAGTCACTTTGCTACCATTTTCCACTGGCATCTTTTTGCGAGCTGCTGACGCGGCAATGTCAGCAATACTGACTAGTCTGGAATCATTTGAATTGCCAGGAGATGAATTTTCTGCGAAGGACTTTTTCTGCGCTGCAGTAGCAGCCATTGCTGCTATGCTCATGGGACCGCTACGACCCTGACACGAATCATGTCTCTCAACGTCAGAAGATTCGGCAGGACCGGGTTTTTGTCCTGTTGTCTTTTTCTTTGCGGCAGCTGCTGCTAGAGCCGCAATATTTAGAGGTCCACGACTTTGAGAATCAGGAGATGCGGACTGTTTACCCATTTCATGGGCTGGAATTTTTTTCTTGGCAGCTGAAGCTGCCATAGCAGCAATGTTCATAGGCTTTGCCTCGGCATTTGATTCATTAAGTGATGTTGTTTTTTTCAAAGAAGATTTCTTTTGTGCTGCAGCAGCAGCAACGGCTGCATTGTTCATTCGGCCTCCTATGGCAACCTGAGATTCTCCGTTACCCTTTTCATCGCCAACCCTTTTCTGCGCAGCAAGAGCTGCCATTGATGCAATATTCATAGGAGCACCTTCTGACGATTCATTTGCAATTTTATTCTTCTTCTTCGGTACTTGTTTTCTAGCAGCTGAAGCAGCCATTGCCGCAATATTCATGGGACCATTGTTCTTCTGTTCAGATGATTCTTCCCCATCATTCGGGGAGGGTTGGATCTTTTTCTTGGCAGCAGCTGCTGCCATAGCAGCCACGCTCAAGTGAGTGCCCCCATTAACAGCTTCATCTGATGTGCTCGTTCCATCATTCAACATGGGGAGCTTTTTAGATGATTGCGTTCTTGATTTTGCTGCTTGAGCTGCAAGTGCTGCGATTCCACTTTGTTTCGAGGTTTCTTCAGATTCCTGCCCTCGATTATTTCTTCTGTCTGATAAAAGTGTGTGCCTTTTTCCAGCAATCAATTTTTTATTTGCGATTGCTATTGCTTCGCACTCTTCATTTGTCTCTTTTATGACAGAGGAAATCGTCAAAGCTGCTGCAGCACTTTTCATTGCTGATTTCACTTTCATTTTTGCTTCTTTTGCTAGCTGACGGCGAGCTTCCTTGAGCTGTGTAGATTTGAACATGAAGCGTAACAGAATGTGTGAACGAGCCACCAAATGGGATGGGGGCACAACAAAACGACTAAAAGAACACATACCTTCTCAGCTTCCTCTTTCTCAACTTGGTCCACGGTTGCATCAAAAGCTTCCATGAATTGGTCAAGCATTCCAAAGAAGTCACAACATTGCATTTTGGAGTCTTCTCCAAAGTAGTTCAGTACACCAAGATACTGTTCGTTCACATCATTGATGATATCCAAAGCTCTTTCTAGTTCAAGCTTCGAAAACAAAGCAAACCTCTGTGAAATTCATGTCAAACAAAACAGATATTCCACGATGTAAGAAAGTGTTCCACCAGAGTAAATAATAGATTTCAAAAGCAACTCACCTCAAAATGAGTCCAGTCAATGTCACCAGCAACTTCTGTTGTAATATCTGATTCGGAGAGGAAAACCTTGAGTTGACACAGCTCATGTAATGAAGACCTCTGGTCTTTCCAAGGGTTATGATCATTCTTCTTTCTGGACTTTCGGAAGGTTTCACGCAGCCTCTCGCCATCCTTCTTCGCAGTTTCTTTAACAACCTTTACTTCTTCACAAAGCTGTTTCACAACACTTAGCAGACGTTCCATGACAACATTCTTTGCCAACACAACGGACTTAATATCTTCTTGAAACTTAAGGACATCTTTGTTTGTTTGGTTCAATACCTTCACAAGATAATGAAGAACAGTTGTCTTGTTATCAAACGCCTTAGTCTGTTTATTGCCAGAGCATCAAAGAACAAGGGGTAATCATTTGAAGATGAGAGAAGGCGAAAGAAAAAGTGACAATAATAACTTAGAACACGCACCTCGTTGAGCTTGAGCAAAGTGTCAAGAGAGAACGCTGCGGCCATTTTACTTTCGTCGCCACCAGAGTTGATTTCGTTCACAACCATGAGAACTGTGGCAAGAAGAGCTTTGAACTTCTGGGAAGATTTGAGCTCATCGCACGCTGCACTCAAGCACTCTATGTCCCATTTAAGTTCCTTCATTTTTGTTCTGAATTCAACTGAAAAAATCATACTTTCAAATTTTTTGCTGCCGTCCTTGAGATCTTTCAACGCTACCATGTACTGTTCACATGGCGTTAGTTCCTTTAGAGCCTTTTCTTGTGACTTCGCCGATTCCATATAGCTAGTGAGACCATTGATTTCTTCCTCGTTGGGGAAAAACTCGTACAAAGACTTTATTTCCGCAGCATCAAGTTTGCCATAATCCATTCTATCGACCATTGCAGCAACTTCAGCTGGGTCGAGCTTCACCTTCTTCAGAATGATATCACCATTCATTCCACGTTTGCCATCAATAACTTTAACAGTTTTCGCCGACTTTGATGTTGGACTCGAGGCAGCGCCTTGTTTTTTCTTGTTGTCATTATTCGGATCGATAACTTGAGTAAACAACTGCTCGAATTCAGATGTATCTTGCAACAACTCTTTCAAATTTTTGAAGTTCTTGAGTAATGCCCATATGGTACCCTCCTTGGCTTCTTCCATAGAATTCCAATAAACTTTCTTCCGGCGGATCTTTGGACCGACCTTCTTGGGTTTCGATATCTTCTTCGTTGGGTCAAGTTGGGCAGAGAGAGGTTTGCTATGATCGAGGTCTAAAATACCAGGATCATGACCATCACGTTGGAGAGCATTTTTGACTGCTCCTTCAGGCAAACCCTTTTCAAATGGATTATGAAATGCGTGTCAGTAAAGAAAATACAGGGGAAAAGTCTACACCAATTACCACGAAAACCTCACCATCTTCAGCATCTTAAAGTATTTTGAAAACTTCGGATCTTCCTTCAATGGAGGATCGGGAGTTTCTTGCTTTGCTTTCAGTTGACTGCTGAGGGATTTTTCTGGGTCCAGATCTAGAATGGCAGGATCGAGCTGGTCTCGAGTCATCGCATGGGCTGCTGCTTCCTTAGGTAATCCCATTTTTATCATCTTGAAATACTTACTATACTTGGGATCATCTTTCAATGGCGGTCCCTCTTTTTCCTCTTGCGGTTTCACCTGAGTTTTGAGAGGTTTCTCCGGATCCAAATCCAAAATAGATGGGTCAAGTTGATCACGAGTCATAGCATGCGCCGCGGCTTCTTTTGGCAAGCCCATCTTCATCATTTTAAAATATTTTGAATACTTGGGGTCATCTTTCAGTGGTGGCCCATTTTCTGCTTCTTCCTTTGCCTGCAACTGGGACTTTAAAGGTTTTTCGGGATCCAAATCAAGAATAGACGGGTCAAGTTGGTCCCGAGTCATCGCATGTGCAGCAGCTTCTTTGGGCAGTCCCATCTTCATCATCTTGAAATACTTGCTATACTTAGGATCATCTTTCAATGGAGGTCCATTGACTGCTTCTTCCTTGGCTTTCAACTGACTTTTAAGGGACTTCTCAGGATCCAAATCCAAAATAGCTGGGTCAAGTTGATCCCGAGTCATAGCATGTGCTGCGGCTTCCTTTGGCAAACCCATTTTCATCATTTTGAAGTATTTGATATACTTTGGGTCGTTCTTGAGCTTGGGTTCCCCATCAGTGTCATTCACTTCCTCTGCTTTTTCATCGGGCTTGTCCTTTGGATCCGACCCATCTTTCTTTGAATCTGAAGTCTCTTCTTTTGATTTTTCGGATGCTCCTGGCTTCTCTGAGGAATCTTTTTCTATGGCAAATTTCTTCAGATCGCGCTCGACTTCTTCTCTTGTCTTTTTAGGAACCTTCTGTGCAGCAAGTGATTCCGGAGATATCAAAGATACGGGAGGCCATGAGTTTTGACGCTCCAACTTTGGGCGTCTCGGCTTATCAGATACCGTAGGTATTTCGAGCGAGGTTTCTGCAATAAATTTGTCATACTGCTGAGTAGATCTTCTCAAAGAAACAACTCCAACTTTTGGCAATGTCGCGGCACTTTGACTCGCTGCGACAGACGTGGCTCTCCTCAATGGAATTGTCCCACTGTCTTCTTCACTCTTACTACTCAGTTGATCCATTCTATCCGGTAAATCACCTCCAAGCAACCTGTCTCCTTCACTCTCACTACTCAGTTTATCTGATCCATCCAGAGAAACACCTCCAAGCTCACCAGTACCTGCATCACCCATAATATCTGCTTCGTTTACAACCTCTTCCTCATTGTCGTCAAACGATGGGATTGCATCAAGGTCACTATCACCCAACCTACTTTGCTGAGAGTACTTTTTCCTTGGTTGCCAACTCGGGTCGCCCGGCGCCAATGATTTTTGATTGGGAAATTTTCGCGGCTGCCAATTGGGATCCCCTGGAACTGGAACCTTTTCTGCAGAACTAACACTTCTATGCACAGAGTTTTGAGGGCTGGAAGCACTTTTTTGACGTGAGGCAGCATTCTTTTGCTCAAACTCTTCCACCTTGGTCTGGACGTTAGAGACAGAAAAGACAGAGTCGAGCACCATTTCATCCATCAAACGTTGCCTGTCTCTTGCTGATGCCACAGCATCTGACCATTGCTTCAACTCGGCATTGCTTTGAGCTCTCAGAGTAACGATGGCGTTTGATTTTTCAGATTGCAGCAATTCAAACTCGACCGGGTTCGTAGGAGAAGGTTTAAGAGTCAAATTCCTCGAGTCTGCAATCTTGGTAAACTTCGATGAGTTGTTACCCTTGTTCCCCTTTGCTGACTGCGATTTTGGAGATGCAGAAGGAGGGGCATGAGAATAATACACACCAGCGCAGTCCAAGGTGAACCAACGGCGAACAAAACGCCCTCTTCGGGTTTTCTTCCTGAGCCATCCTTCCATTATACCCTTTTCTGCTTGAGGTTGGAGCCACCGTGGAATTGTCCCCGTCGTGTTTCTTCTTTCAAGCAGGGATTTCTTGAGATCTTTCTTGTCAGAGCCTGTGCTGGATTGCACGGCGGATTCTAATGCTGTTTCCCATCCCTTATCAGTGAGGCCGTCTCTTGATACCTCTATTCCCCCTTCTAGTTTTATGGATCCCCTTCGGACAAACGAACCTGGTCCGATGGTGGTTTTCTTGGCTAACTCTTGACTGCTACCAATGCTGCCACTTGGACTTTCGTCCTCAGAACAGGCCTCATCCTCCAACCACGTGAATCTAGGTGGCTTTTGCATATTGATAGGTTTTTCAGGATTTAATCTCGTAATATCTGGCTTGCCGTCCCTTGCCAAAGCTGCTCTAACCGCACCCATAGTGAAACCGTAGCGCAACATACGAAAGTATAATGTGAATTCTGGATCATCCTTAAGAGGAACTGTTCTCTTTTTGGTAAAACTATCTTGAGGACTCAGAAGTATATGAGCTGCCAGTTTCTGAGCATTGCTAGTCGCCCGGCGACAATGAGACGAACGGGTGGATCGTTCGGAAGTAATGCTGATGTTATCGTCGTTATCTTGGTAGTTGTCCACACTAAAACTGTCATTCAAGTTGCAGCTGAGCGTTGAAGACTCCCGCGATAAAGAAGGCCGCCCAGATCCACGTATCTTACGATTAGACAAAGTTTCCAACTTTGTCACGACATGATCAAAATCAAGATCTTTCATTTCAACTACGCGTATCAAAGCCTTGGCAGCCTTTGCATGAAGCGCATCTCGAGTTCTGTCCATTGACCGAGTAGATGACGAGGATGAAAAAGAAGCTGTGGAAAGGGTTTCAAACATATCGCTCATATCCGTTCCAGATGAAATGGTGTGGAGGCCATCCTCCGTTTTAGATTGCGATGGCGGCCAGCCGTAAACACATCTTCTACGTTGTTCTCGCAATGAATCCAGTGATCTTGACGGAACGGCACTTGATCGCAATGATAAGAGAACTGTCTTCGCGCCTTGAGAACTATTGTTAAAAATATTCCACGTCGTCCCCTCTTCTGCTTCATCATACTGAGACTGAAATGAGTCATCATCCTCAGGCTCCAATTGGAAAATGTTTTCTTTCTCTGAAAATGAGTTCGCCCACAACTTTTTGTTAAGGGAGCTCTCTCGAAGGTCGTAATTTATTTCTCCATTGATGTCCATCACTTTGTTGGAACTAGATCGTAATGAATTAATGGCATTCTTCCATCCGGCTGCCAATGAATTGCTTTTACGGTGTCGCTGACATTGGGGCTGATTCAAAGAATGAAAAGGGACGTATTGTTTGTGAATCTGATTCAAAGGTTTTCGTTGGGGATCTTCATTTTTGATCACTTTTGCTGCAACATTGCCTTGTTTCCAGTCTTGCATCAAAATCAACTTTTCTGTCACTTCAAGCTTGGAGCGACAATTGCTTCGGCATCGATTTTCAGACATGAAACTTTTCTCGTTGGATTGTTCCAATACTTTTTTTGAATCGGGTTTCCTGGCTTTCTCTTCACTGAAATCAAATGTGCTGCTACCCCGCTCCTTAAGAGTGGAATTTCGAGGAAACAACGGAGGTTTAGGCGCAGACGCTGGGATCAAATTTCCTTTTGTCTGGACAGACTTCTTTTTGGCCGCAGCAGCAGCGACCGCTGCAATGTTGGCGGGAACCTCAATTTGGGAGTTTTTACGAATGAGCTGTGAAACAGGAACATCCGAAGACTTTCCATTCTTCTTTCTTGCTGCTGCTGCAGCTACATCAGCTATATTCGCCACACTACCCTTGCCCTCAGTTTGAGATCGATTTTTGTTGGGTGGTGTAGATGGTGCCGATGATTGAGCCTCCTTCTTTCTCGCAGCTGCAGCAGCAATTGCAGCAATGTTCATCGTACCACCACTTTCGATATCATTCTTCGGAGCTGATTTTTTCTGTGCTGCTGCCGCAGCACAGAAAAAATCAGCTCCGAAGAATGATATCGAAAGTGGTGGNTCTCACTGCTTTTCTTGGGAGCTGCGTTTTTCTTCGCTGCCGCTGCAGCAGCCATGGCAGCAATGTTGATCGTACCATCAGAAATCTCGCTGCTTTTCTTGGGAGCTGCGTTTTTCTTCGCTGCCGCTGCAGCAGCCATTGCTGCAATGCTGATCGTTCCATCAGAGCTCTCACTGCTTTTCTTGGGAGCTGCGTTTTTCTTCGCTGCCGCTGCAGCAGCCATAGCAGCAATGTTGATCGGTCCATCCGAACTCTCACTGCTTTTCTTGGGAGCTGCATTTTTCTTCGCTGCTGCTGCAGCAGCCATAGCAGCAATGTTGATCGTTCCATCCAAACTCTCACTGCTCTTCTTTGGAGTTGCATTTTTCTTTGCTGCCGCTGCAGCAGCCATAGCAGCAATGTTGATCGGTCCATCCGAACTCTCGCTACTTTTCTTCGGAGTTGCATTTTTCTTTGCTGCTGCAGCAGCAGCCATAGCTGCAATGTTGACTGACCCCTCAGCGCCCTCATTGCTTTTCTTTGAAGTTGCATTTTTCTTTGCTGCTGCAGCAGCAGCCATAGCTGCAATGTTAACTGGGCCGCTGCCGAGTTCGCCATCTTCCTTTGCTGGCGTCCTCTGTTTTGCAGCTGCTGCAGCCATTGCAGCAATAGACATTGGTTCTCCCCCCTTGCTTTCCACTTTCAATGCCAGGTTTTTCTTCGCTGCTGCTGCAGCCGCCATGGCTGCAATGTTCATTGCTCCCCCAGAATTTCCAGATTCATCTTGTGGTGGTGTAAGAGACTTCTTTCTAGCAGCTGCTGCCGCCATGGTGGCAATATCCATTGGACTTTTTGGAGCAGGCGTGGGAGGCAGCTCTGCACTGATTTTGTCGGATGAATCTGATTTGGCAGTTGTATTTGATGAATTGGATGATGATTGAGGTGAGACATGTTGCTGTTTAGATTGAACAACTTGTGGTTGCGAAGATGAAGATGGAGCTGGTTGAGAAGGTGGTGTTGGTTGAGGAGTCGATGCAGCTATGGATGGTGAAACAGAAGATTGACTTGTTGATGTTACAGCCTTGATTGAGCTGTTTCCCCCCGCAACAGCAGCACCAGGGGGTTGATCCTGCTCATTGTGTGCAGGAGATTGTATAGTTGGGGTCGAACATCTCGAAGAGGATTTTATGGGATGAGATTCCATCACCGATTTATAGTTGTTGCTATCATAGTTATCCAGATCGATGGGACTCGGACATTTACTATGGAGATGCTGCTGGTGCTGCGGCTGACTCTGCTGTTTCTTCAATGACAAATCCTTCCCCTGCTGTTGCTGATGCTGTTGCTGTTGAAGTTTCATTGCTTGTTGCTGAGCTTGCTTTTGTCGCTCCAACAGTTGTTGCTGCCGTTGTTGTTCCTCTCTCAGCAATTCTTGTCTCTTCTTCTCCAAAAGCTGCTCTTTCAATCGTTGCTCCTCTTGCCTCTTTTTCTCCTCCTGCCTCAGCCTCTCCTTTTCTCTCTCTTGCTGCAATCGCTGTTCCTCCTGCAGTTGTCTCTGCTTCTGCAATTCTAGCTGCCTCCGTTGTTCCTCCTTCTGCTGCTTTAATCTTTGCTGCTCCTGAAGTTGTTGTTGTTGCTGTTGCAGTTGTTGTTGCCTCAATTTCTCCTCTTGCAGCTGTTTTTGCTTTTGTTGCTGTTGCTGCTGTTGTTGCTGCTGTTGCCGTTGCTGCAGTTGCAACTGTCTCTGCCTTTCCTCCTGTTGCAATCGTTGCTGCTCTTTCAACTTTTGCTGCTCCTTTAACTTCTGCTGTTGCATCAACTCTTGCTGTCTCCTCTTTTCTTCCATTTCTTTCGCCCTCTGCTGCTCCTGCAATTGCTCCTGCCTCTTTTTCTCAAGGAGCTGCTGTTCCCTCACTTTCATTTGTTGTTGTTGTTGTTTCAACTGTTCCACTTTCAATTGCTGTTCCCGCCTCTCCCTTTGTTGTTGTTGTTGTTGTTGTTGTTGTTGTTGCTGTTGTTGCTGCTTTTGCTGCAGTAACTTTTGCTCCTCCACCTTTCTTTGAGCTTCCCGTTGCCGTTGGGCTTGCTGTTGTTGGATCGCCTGCTGCTGCTGTGCGCTCAACTGAGTCTGCTGCTGACTCTGCGTTTGAGTTTGAGGCTGCTGCTGGTTCGGGGGGTGCGGGGGATGTTTCGGCTGTGGAGGGTGCCGCGTCTGCGGAGGTTGGCCCTGCACTTGCGATGGAGGGTGCTGGGCTTGTCGCTGGCTCTGTATTTGTTGTTGTGGTTGCTGCTTTTGCTGCTGTTGTTGTGGTTGCAGCATCTGCTGCTGTCGTTGATTTGGTTGACTCTGCGGTTGCTGTTGATCTTGTTTCATCTGTTGCAATTGCTGCATCAGTAATTGTCTTCCACCCCCTCCATTTCCTCCCTTTCCTCCCTGCGGAGCCTGCCGGGTTTGCGGATGTTGAGGCTGGCGTTGTTGCGGTGTGGGTTGAGCTTGTTGATGTTGAGGCTGTCGTTGACTTTGGCTCTGAGCCTGTTGAGCATGCTGAGCCCGCATTTGTTGAGAGGCTTGTTGTTGCTGCAAAGATTGCTGCTGTCGTTGGCGTTGGGCCAATTGCTGCTGCCGCTGTTGCTGTTGCTGCTGAAGAGCCTGCTGTTGCCGTTGTTGCTGTAAGGCCTGCTGCTGATGTTGCTGTTGCTGTTGCTGCAGAGCTTGCTGCTGCCGCAGTTGCTGCTGCTGTCTTTGCGCTTGCAATGCCTGCTGTTGACGTTGCTGGGCTTGCTGTAGGGACTGCTGCTGGTGCTGAGGTTGTGCTTGCTGGGGTATTCGTTGAGGATGCTGCTGTTGGGCCTGTTGTTGGACCTGCTGTTGCTGTTGGGCCATTCGCTGGCTTTGCTGTTGTTGGATCTGCTTCATTCTCGCCATGGCTTGTTGAAGCGACGCCGATGACGATGGCGAGGAAGACACAGCCGATTGGGGGGCAGCCGCTTTCGACTGAGGGCCGGCCGAGAGGGATGACGGTCCCGTGGGCTGCGCCGCCGACGCCCCTGCCGCCGCCGCAGCGGCAGCAGCTTGTTGTTGCTGCTGCTGCTGCTGCTGCTGGAGTTGCTGCATCATCATCATGGCACGGGCAACCCCACCGCCTGCCCCGCCTGCCCCTCCAGCTCCTCCTGTTTTGGACGCCGACATGTTCGCAGTCCTGTTGGACGCTGCTGCTCTACTCACTGCCGCGCTAAGTGCCGATTGCTTTACTGGCCCGGTCCTGTTTGACGGAGGGGCAGAGGACGACTTCGCAGAGGCGAGTGAAGACGAAGTAGTCGAAGTAGCAGGCGACGCTCGCTGAGAGAGCTGAGAGAGCGGTGCTGTCTGTGGGGGTGCCGATCGTTGAGTGGATGACACTCCTTCTTCGGAAGGTGAGGGAGAAGTCAGAGGTACGGTTATCGAGGGGAGACCCGTCCCCAGGGTTGCCTTGCTGGATTTGCTGCTGTTTTGGCGATTTGGGTGAGGGAAACCACCAACGCAATTGGGGGAGATGTCCAGTTGATGTTGTTGCCCTAACCGCTGGTGCTGACTGATCGCTCGCTGCTGTTGATGATGAAGCTGTTGTTGCTGCTGTTGCTGTTGTTGCTGCTGATGGGTTAGGCCGTTAAGATGTTGGCCCCCCGCTTGCTGCTTTTGACTTCGCTGCTGCTGCTGTCCGCCAGACATTTGTCTTTGCTGATTATTCATTGGGTCAGAAGAGCCAGCCGAGAGTGGCTGGCTCGCTTGAGAAAGGGATGGCTTCATTGTCAGTACTGGGCACGGTGGATGTTGACCAATGTTGGCTCTCTCCTCGTCGCGATAGACGATATTGTCGAGCTCGTGGTGACTTGACTATTTCACGATAAGGGATAAGGTGAAAGGATGGAGAAGCTTGGAGAGCCTCTTTGCCACTTTCTCGTGAACGGAGGAGTAGATTGAAGGGCTTTCAAACCACACAAGTGGGGATCGTTCGCGCATTATTTCTCACAAAGGCCACCCAAATTTAGGCGATGGGCCATTTAAATTGACTGGAAGGAGCAAGACTTGCAAGATTGACCACGTGCCAAGTCAGGCCAAGTCACATTGGCAAGAAAAAAATACTCGTATTATAAACTGCATGCCACGTAGGTCCTACTAGTAGTAGTATTGTACTTTGAATTGTTTACGATAGTACTACGTTCGATCGAGCTTCGATGCCTTATGGTGCTTACGAGCGATGTTGTCTCTAACCTCTAACCAACACTTTTAACAAAATCCACAGGCAGTGTTGACTGCAGCAATCTCATTTTTCATCTCTGTTTCTATGTTGTGTTGAAATCAAACAATTGCTCATTACGTCAATTACACCTATTATTTTTACTCTAAGTTCAAGTGTAGCATTGTATCTACAAGAGTTTCATATCATTATTACTCATCAAAGGAGATCAAAAGCTATCAAAAGATGTTGTTTGTTGACAGCGGTTGACACAGAGTTGGCAAAAGGAGAACTCGATTATTGATCCGCAACACCATTGTGATGCGAATTTGCCTCGTACTGGTGGCATGGGTGGGCGAATAGATGATGAGAATTGTGTGCACGTGATGAGATGGGAATAGCATGAGATGAGATAGCACGAGATCAGATGAGATTGTTGCTGTGCATGCTTGTTGCTTGTGCATGCTTCCTTTTTGGGGCTTTTTTGTGTTTTCCATCCTGTTTCTCTCTCTCTCTCTCTCTCTCTCTCTCTCCCCATCCCAGAGTGAGAGCAAGTAAGTATTCTACTATACTTAGTATTGCAAGTTAGTAGTAGTAGTAAATATGGTACCTTACATTTATTATCGTATCTTCTGACAGTAAGTAGTAAGGTACTTATCTAGGTAAGTACCTCCAGTAGTATTATTCTTTATTAATATCATCTCTCTCAATCATTAACAAGACTGTGTTTTGAGACTCATGTGGTTCTGGGACTCATGCATCCCTGGCACAGATTATGAGACTCTCCCTTTGTAAACCTACCTTTGTGGTATCATAAATAATTATGTACATTACTAACTGTTCAGAATAAATGGTACAGCCTCCATCTCAAAATAGGTGATGATGTCACCATACTGAACCTTGCTGGACAATCATTGTGAAACAAGGTAAATACCCTATTGATGATACATATAAAGTATGTTGTATTTTGGAGAGAGAATTATTTGATGTTCGTAATAAGCCAAACATTTTACGATAATTTCAGGACCAGAAGGTCTCAAGAATATGTATACCTGAAGGTCTCCAGAAAATCCCCAGTTGGATTCCAGGAGCAAAAAATGATAAATATTTGCACTAGGAAAAAAGTACTTAGATGGCTATTAGATAGTCTCCATCCACATGTTTTGCTACTTACCTGCTTTGGCAGGTGGATGTGTAAAATGGGTGCCTTCCTCTAGACAGATAATAATGACAACATGTCTCCATCTGTCTCATATTGAATTTTCTACATACAACAGTACTGTTATTGTAGATAGGCTATTTACATATTTTTTGAACAAGAAAATTGGCATGTATTATTTTCAATAGGTGTATGCATGATGACTCTGGTGATGAAATATTCAAGAGAATTCTATTTAGACTCTGTATCAAAAGCCTAATTAAGATTTCCAAATACAGATATTTGATAATACATATGCATACAAAGTACGTATATATGAGTACCTTTGAAGATTTTGAAAGTAGGTGGGTATAACAGGCAGCAAACCACTTGACCTAGTTTCGCCTGGACACTGGATCATCAGATTACTTGCCTGCCTGCAGCACCCACCTCAGATGAAAGAAAAAACACTTTAGGGGCTGGTGGGTGCCTAGCAAAGCAGGTTGGTAGAGGCTGTCTAAGAGCCACCTTAATAGGAGTAGTACTTTTCGGAGCTTTGCAAATTCATATTGTAAAACCAAAAAGTTGATTTTGTTAACCAAAACACTATTTTCCTCTAGAAAAACAAAACATTAATACTCCTTTCATCACTGAAAAATGATGGTATCAAATAAATTCTTTGGATTTTATCTGTACGAAAGCTGTAGCTATAACAGAAAAAAAATTTGTGAAATTTTATTCTACTTTTAAAAAGGAATATGATTTTTAGTTTTATACAAGAAAAATTTCAATTGAGAGTAGGTCTTGCAAGATTTGCTTGATAATCTGTCGATTTTTCCATGTTTTCTGCCTTAGGGCTTGAATAATTTTACTGTTGTAGGTACCATACTAAGGAAAAGTTAATGTTGCTGTGATGAATCTAGATTATCATCTTTTTAGGCTAAGACATTTCTAAATATTTTTCATAACAATCTCTACAAGATCAAATCTTTCCTTTTGACAGGGTTTTTTTTTACTAGAAAATATACAAAAAATAATACTATTCCATTAAAAAAAGAAACACAGATTTAAAAACACTCTCACCAATCCTTCCATACTCTGTACTCCTAAGTACTTAGGTAGGTCTACAAGGAGTGAGTCTCATAATCTCTGCCAAGGACTAATGAACAGGATTTGTTCCCGTGCCGATACCCACTAAAAATACTCGTGAGTAACGGGTAATACTCAGGTATTTTTGATACTTGAATAAAATACTCGTGACATTTCATGAGCGGGTATTACCCGTTTGATACTTATCTGCTGTACCACAATTTCAAGTAAGTATCAGGTATTTGTTCACTGTAGTGTTTTCTAACAGATCTGTGTCAACAGTTGTGGTAGTAGTATTATTAATTGAGCATCTATCATCATCTAGGTACAATACTTATCAAATATAAAACAGTCAGAATCAGGATGAGTATGATATGCATATTAGTTCATTATTTTAAGAATTGGCATTGAAATTTGAAATCATATGATAGTAATTAGTAGTGATAGTTCTATTCAAGAAAGTTTGTCAGTCATATGAAAGTTGCAATTTGCAAGCTGCAATCAGCTCTCTCCATCTCTGTCCTCCTGGATCTGGAAGTCAAATGAATTTGAATCAAGACCCCCATGTCTTTCTTATTATCAAGATCAATATCATGATTAATTACCTTGATTACCTTTTCAAGTTTCATTTGATTTGTTAAATCTGACAACAAGGAAGAAACTGACGCAGATTTGTCTCTCATGATGGACATTAAAATTATAGAAGAGGGAGACACGTTTTGGTGCTATCAGTGAATTTCCCCACAAATTATAATGCTTTGGTGGGCAACTCTGTTCTTCTGGGCGGGACCATTGTCTGTGGTCTATG
>JALLOT010000515.1:0-19620 GCA_036939595.1 Thalassiosira livingstoniorum
CTGTTATTGAAAGTATTATTATTATCATTCATAATTACTAGATTCAGGACCTTAGATGCAAGACCAAGTACAGGAACATACTTGGAATTGTTAAATTTTGGCGATTAGCTATTTTTGGCAAAGTCTTAAATTTTCAAGCACATATATTTTTCATTACCCAAAAATAAAACAGTTGATGAGTAAAATTTTGACTGTGCAAGATTTTTACACAATGAAAATAATTAAAAATGGAACTTCAAGACTTAACCTAAACTGAAGAGTTTTCTTCACCATAGTGATTCTCCTCAATTCTCTTCTGTTCTCTTCCATTCTCTTCTGTTCTCTTCTGTTCTCCTTCATTATTCCTCTCTCTCTCTCTTCAATTATCCATTGTTTTCCTATTTTTCCAATGTAAATATTATAAGTGATATTTATCCATTATCTCCTTGTTTGCCAAAGCTTGAATACAGGCTTTTACAATGATCCCAGTGTTTTCATTTTCACCAAAAAAATAAGGCTGTAATTGATCCAATATGACTTCAAAAACGGAATGTATACATTAAAAAAGACAGGAAAATACTTCATGGGGGTCTGAGGATATGTTTTAGTTGAGTTGTGGCTTTTTAAGGAAACCATGAAATTTCATTAGTAAATGGTGATGGTCTTTCAATGTACCCTCAGGTTTTTGTTTTTATTGTTGCAAGAAACAACCTTTAAAGGCTGGGTACACACACCTAGTATTAGCCAACATGTATGAAAGTAGAATGGTATTGGTCTCACCATTGGGTTCGATGGCTGGGACTAGCAATAAATATCTCCTTCATGCCATTGTTGATGACATTCATTTTTGTCATCATTGATGTGGTGTGAGGTGGATACAATCCACAGGCATTGCCAACAAACCATGCAAAAATTACCACATCATTCATCAGATGTGGAGGGTCAGTACATTTTCATTGCCATGGACATTGGAAAAAGGGGCTTTTGATGAACATCTTGTCCAATGCAAACTTTCTAAAAATGGCAAAATTCTAAACAATGCAGCATGCTGTTTGATAACTTATACCTCTTTCAAAAATAGAACTGCTTCAGTTACCATCCTTCAACTACAAAACATTCAAATAATATGGAATGAGCCTTATTGTTTCAAAAAAATGATTCCAACAGATGGATGATTAATTTTTGATATTTCTAATTAAACCATTGTTGATGACATTGGCAATGACATGTCTAAAATGGAATTGATTGGTGGCCATGAAACCAAGTGAGAGTCCAATACAGAACAAGAACACACTGCTGCCACTGCCAGTACAGTTGATGCATGGTCCATCATGACTCTCCCCATATCTTTATTCCTTGTTGGTAAATTTTATGGACCTCCTTAAAGTAACACTTCCAGTTTAGCCATGTTTTATGGGCAAAATTTGTACAATCCTAAGTACAGAGATCACCTTTGTACAATCTTCACTTGCACAGTATAGAATTGGTGGTGATTACCATGACTATGGAGTCAAGCATGACAACTCCAGCTTTGTTTCTTTGAATTAGGCTTTTTCTAATTTGCTAACATATAAAATCATGTCTTGGTTGACATCATAATAGCCCTTCATTTTATTTTTCAAGGAGACTATATTGATGACATGCATATCACTGTAGTTGTCTTTTGGGTGGATCATGAGATTTTAGGACAACAGGTTGATAAATTCAAAGTTGGGGTCCTTGATTCCCTCTAACTCTAAATATGCTTCATTTACCATGTCAATAATACACTTTTTACAGCCAAGGTCAGAAGCTTCATAAGTTTCACAATCTTCAATGCACTTTTTGTGAGTAGCTTCCCTTACCTATAGTGGTGTCGTATGTCCATGATTTGTTTGGGTTGAAAATGTTCCTTGCTCCCTCCATGTCTTTATAGATAGCTTGGACAACATGATGGCCCATTTCTTTGCCATACTCATCTTAGTCCATTGGGAGTCCAAGTAAGCATGTTTGTCCACCCCCTAAATTGGAAGTAGTATCCTCCCACTACCATGCTTTGATATCCCCTATCATTGGTTTGTCAACAACTGGTGAGTATGCTTAAAAGGCACCCTTAATGAGGATGGTGACATGTTCTGAGGTTGGGATCATGTTTGGAAAGCTGGTGGTGGGGATGTATGGCACCTGAAAGTTCCATTGTTTTGCTCTTATTCTATTGTAATAGCTACCTATGCTAAAGATCTTGTGGTGGAGGTAAAACTTGGGTAGCTATTTTATGGTATTTGGTGGGTCTGACTATGCTAACTGGGACTGAGCCCAAGTGGGATCTGCATCTTAAACTCCCTTGCAAAAATGTACCATCTCTGATATTACTGTAGACTTGATGTTGACAATCCCTTGGTTTGATAGAGGTTGAGGCAAAAAAATTGTTCCTATAATTCCAAAATATAGTGCAGTAGGAGGTGGAATATGCATCAGCCTGCAACAATATTGTGTAGTAGGAGGAGATACTATGCTACTGCCTCATCAATTTTTGCTTGTTGCTACCATGTTGCTGGGCACAGAAAGGAGGCAGATTTTTCACTGCATTATTTCATCCTCAATTTCAGTATGGTGGATGGCCCTTCTTAGTGAGGGCTCTTGCCATTGCTACTGAGGGGGGCACTGGTAAAAGGGACAAAATATCAGCAAGAAAAGCAATATCAATATCAGGGCATATTTAAAAATACTAAACACAAAGCAAGCAACTTACCTGACAATCTGTCTTCATTATAGTTGGATGGGACTAGATCCTCAAAAATGACATAACAGAGGGGTGACAGTTTGTCATGGTAATCCCGTGTTTCAGTAGTGCTGAATTTTTGTGCTTGGTCCATGGTGAGTGTTGTTGTTGAGGTTGAGGCAGAAGTTCTTTTTTGGAAAAAAATGGTCAGTGCATTAGACAAAAGGAATGTATAGGTCATCAAGAGTGAATAAAAATCACCCATGGTAATTGGAAACAGTGGTTCATTGAAATGGAAGGTGGTTGGTTCAAAAATGGGTGATATGACAATGATCATACTGGGGCTGAATGCAAGTATTGGTACAGGAGCATTCATTAGAGAAATGATTGACAGCTGGCTTAAAAGGAATAGTCAGTTGCTGAACAAGACAATAACCCTTACCTCAACAATCAACTAATGCCTTACAAAGTTGGAAGGGGGTGGCTATTCAATAGTGGGGAAGAAGCCAGGATAAGTATCACTCTCCGAGGAGAAAGCTTTTCAACTGTGCTGCCATGTATGGAAATGAAAAAAATGGTACTGTGAACCCCCAACTACTAGTAAATCTCATAAATAGGTACATATGCAGTAAGTAGCCTTGTGCATGTTCTGACACAAGACCAAGGGTTTTTCAAGTAAATTGGCTTCAGAGGAATGAATCTCTTATCAATATAGTAAGAGTATGCAAATTTTGAAATCTCATCGTGTTGCCAAGGTAGATACATTATGATTTTCCTGTAACATCCCAGAATTATGATATAATGTTTTGATCTAGTAGAAAAGGTAAACAATTCCCATTTTCTTATTTTCAGGGGTAATATTTTCAATACTGGTATGATATACATAAACATAATAAATTCAACATACATGACTGAAGTCAACCATATGGAACATATATGTAACTGTAGGAATCATGGGTAGCTATCAGGCAATGTATGTAGCTGTATGTGATGTAAGCAACCATAGATGACAAAATTAGATAAATTAAAGTTTCAATTACAGGCCACAATTGGAAATGATAGGCAACATTAGGCAACCTAAAGTTTCATAATGCAACATCAAGAAGGAATTGGAAAATTGGACAACTTTTTTCATCAACATATGGCAACAACCAATCAGGAAGAACATGGGAGAGTGAAACCAGATTTTTTCACCATAAACTATTTGATCACAGATTCACTATGAAAATTTCCAGAAATCCTGTCATGACTAGAATGTGAATATACTTCATTTACTAACAAAAAAAACAGAAAATCTTTACTCTGGGATATTTCTGGAATTTTTTAATGGTGAAAATATCACAAATGAATCATAAATTGTTCCCTTGGAGTTGGAAGTATTCAAAGTTGGCCCTAACAAAATCATTTTGTAATTGCCATTGCAAATTCTCTACAACAATAGCTGATTTTTTCATCTGCATAAGCCACAAGTACAAATAAACCATTAACCATGAACTGTAAACCACCATGGGATGGTTGTTGATAGTAGAAAGGGTAAGGAGAGGTGAAAATATCAATTAAAGCACACACCAATCAACTAAGGGGTCAAGGAGGGAATTGAATACATATTTGTGAAAATATCCAATGCAAACGGGGTGTGGCTAACAAAAAATAGATAGCTGTTTTAACTTATGACAATATCCACAAAGTGGTGATAGTGAAAACAAAAGTGGATAAAGGCAGTGCAACATCCAAAAAAGTCACAAAAAGATACCGCTAGAGGTTAAGATAAAAAAATCTACAGAGAACACAGGGTATTGATAACACAACAACAACAACCAACAGGACTTTTGTGACATAATAATATCAGCAGATAGGAGCTTGTTCATCAGTGCGCAAGGGTGAAGATACAGGTACAATATTAATATTCAATATTCATGGATAAAATTAGGAAGACAACAATGGTGACAATTGCATGACAAAAAATAATAAAAGCCACAACAATTATGCAACATGAATTGCAGAGGCAGAAGCACAGCAATCATTTTTTGAATTTTTTATCATAATATGTTTTTTGTTTTTCATTTTGATTCTCATCTGAAGTAAGTACACACTCTTCATATTTACTATTTTGTTTCATGAGCATTTTTTTTATTTCCAAAATATATGATTATTTGTCCAAATTAATATAAGCTATATTATCTTGTTATTTCAATGGACTCAAACATAAAGTAATAGGTTTTATTTCTTTTTGCCTCAAAATATTTGGGTTCTATCAATGCTTTGCATCAAAACAACAAAACTAGAAAAGTCATAACAATTTAACATTTGGGTTGCTAATTGGTTCACAACCCTCTTGCAACCATCCTGCAACCATTTCAGAGGGGTACTTAGGTCTATGTGATTGGTTGTGGGAATTCAACTATCAATTTTTTAAAACAAATATGGAATTTCTGGCAGTTTATATTTAATAGAACTAAGTTTTTGTCAAAATTTCAAATTTTGGCAAAAGACACAATTTTGTTTCATTGAAGTAAAATTTGATTTAAATACAGCTAATTCCTATTTAGGTTGTACAATAGGTGGGGGTTGAAACCTCTTCTAAATTGTTTGTAAAAGGGTTGTGAACTCTTGACAATATATATTTTTTTAATAAATGTTTCATAGTATCATCTTAAAACAGTAAAATACCTATCATTTCTCTTTTCAGGCTGACTCAAGTAAATCAAAATATGACTCATGAACAATACATAATATTTTGAACACCTTACCCTGAAGTACAACAAACAATCACATTTTAATGTGTGCAAATGAGGTATTAAGCTATATATTGCAGTATTGTAGTCAGATACAAGGGTCATTCTTTGAAAAATCTTTGCTTAAAAAAACAAAGGTTAAAGTTGTCACATTCTATTTAGAGCGTGTTTCAAAATCATCCACTTTATTTTCAGGTTGGTATGTAGAGTTTGAGTAGGATACTATGTATGACAATAAAAACATTAAAACAATCATGGATGGAAATGTGGGAAAGACAATGGTAGTACAATCACAATGACTTGTCAATGGCCATTATCATCCCCATCTGTAAAAAATGACATTGTCATGTTCTTCATTTTTTTCAATGGTTGTTGCCTCATTGAAGCATCATTATTGATAATGGCTATAGGGAGATGATATTAGTAGTTTGATGGTGAATGGCAGAAGCTTTTATCACCTGTTCTCACAAGTATCAGCTGTCTGTTTGGATTTAAACATCTTCCAAAAATAGGGGGTTAGTGATGGGGGAAAACTTTACAAGAAATGACAATGTAGGGAAATTGCCCAATTTATTCCATTACATCTTAAGGAATGGCTCTTGTACCAATACAGTAACTTCCACTGAAATTGTAGTCTTGTCTGTTATGATTATTTTGCACTAAATGACAGGAATAGTGTAAAAGTAAAAATGCAAAGCTTCTTGTATGTAATTACCTATTTGAAAGAGAGTGACAGGTGTTGCTTTCTCAAAGATTGGACATGGGTGCCTAGTTTTCATCCTCGAAACCAAGTAATAAGCACAAAAGCATGTCTTCTTAAAAGACATAGAATAATTTTTGTAAACTACTGCAGTAATGTTTTCACAACTATTCTTTGTGATCCATCTTGACCATAGTACATGTTGGATATTATGATAGAATCTGATATGGTATGAGTACACAAAAAATGACAGTTGTAGCTTGCAGTAGATAGATTAATGAAATATATATATGTTGAGGTGCAGCACATTGAAAAGAGAAGTGTGTATGTATGCTAATGCAAATATATTAGGTGATATTTGAATGAAGGGCAGTATGTGACCTTTATTTGACATAATTGACACTTTTTTGTTCTTGTACTTTTAAAAAACAGGTTAATACTCCATTATCTGGATATATTTGGGACTTTTCCAAGGCTTTTTCTACAAGAAATCTTTATACCTTAATGAAAAATTTCTTTAGCTTTAAATAATAATATTAATGAGTTTGAAGAAAATTTTGTTGAGTCATATTTTTAATATAGTAAGTCAAAAATTAAAGACATGGTTTTCAATAATATAAAAAAGGAATAGATATTGTTTTTTGATGTTGTTAAAAAAGCTGACATGACATTTTTTACAACTATCACTAAAGTTCTTGTGTTCACAATGCTGATCATATTTAAAAAAATCAATTTACATAAAATAAATTCAGGATATTTGTAGTCATCATATTTCAAACAAAACATGTTTCAATAATCATTAATATTTGCTGGCAAGTGACATATGTTGTAACTGAAAAATGGCAATATTTTTTCAAATAGAACTTTCAAATATGTTGACTATGAACTGTTCTGTATATCATACTCTCTTTTCTCTTTTTATCATGTGTGCTGAACCTTACATGATGTGCCCTTTGTGAAAAATATGATGTGGTCAAAGTTTTGCTAAAACTAAAGTTTATATTACTTCTGAGAGAAGAAAATTGTTCCATTGTTTTGATCTTTGATCTAAATTTGGGTTATCATTGTCATATATTTTGACTTTGCTGAGTTTGAATATAATAACTTTACAGCTACAGGTGTAGATACATACAAGAAATAATTGTTGAGAATTTTGTTGACAAGAGAGAAAGAACATAAGCTACTCTATTTACTGCTTACAAAGGGAAAAGATTCAATAATTTTGAATTGGGAGGACAGTTAATGCCCAACAAAGAATGTGCGACACTTGAAACAAATAAAAATGAAAAATACCAATGACAGGTTCCCCATTGATAAAAGTGAAAAGTTGATTACCTTTTTGTGCAGTAACTTCTGATAAGAAGGATGGCTAGTTTGATGTCATTGTCATAAGAGCCAAGTATGGTTCATGTACCAAAGAAACTACAAAAAAATATTAAATATTACATAGAAGACAGAGGGGGCAGCCAGGATCAACCCAGTAAGTTACATATCCTTACACAATATTCTAGAGAGGCTGTAAATTGATGATACTATTCATACTGTTCATCAACATCAGATTACTCATGTGTTAAACTTGTGATTTTTTAATTTTACTTTTGTTAGTTAATACCTAGTAAAATGAAAATCAACTAGTCATATAGCAAATTACTAGTAAAATTTTAAAAACATTCCATCTTGATGCACTCCTTTATCCTTGCTGCCCCTGGCCATTGCCACCTATTATTCACTTTCTATATCAACCTGACAATGTAATATGGGAAAATTTTGATTTATACATGGCAATTGAAGGTGGTGTAAATGCCAAAAAAATGGTATAAATGTAAATATTGGTTAAAGTGCATGACTCAGAGGTGTCATGTTGATGCAAAAAGTGAATTATAGATGCCAAATACCAGGGGAAGGAAGGACAAGTGAGTGAATCAAGCTGAGAGGACTTCAAATTTTTACTAGTAATTATCCAGATAATTTTTCTTTTTTGTATTAAAATTGTGTCTTACTAGTAAGCTAACAAAAGTAAATTTATGCAAATGATAACAAACCAAAACTCTTCTCAATGATGGAGTTACAAATATTTACTTGGTCAAAATGACCTTACCATTTCTTTAAAATTGAGTATCTCATTTGCAAAAAATCAAAAGAAACAAAAACTTGAATTGTGTTTTTTACAAATGTTGCTCAATTCATTGTATAATCTAAATTCCAGAGATGTGGTTTCCCATGCAAAAGTAGACATTTTACTTCCCTTCTAGAACTTAGTACTTGAATTGATATTTATAAAATATTTGATTGGCATGCAATCCATTACATATTTTATAACAGAGGGAGCATAAAATGGTACATTCAAAGT
Source organism: Thalassiosira livingstoniorum (assembly GCA_036939595.1). NCBI lineage: Eukaryota > Bacillariophyta > Thalassiosirophyceae > Thalassiosirales > Thalassiosiraceae > Thalassiosira > Thalassiosira livingstoniorum. The sequence goes on from JALLOT010000515.1 coordinate 8,466, forward strand.
CTTTAAGATAGTATAAGGATTAGTATATCCAAGAAAAAATTTGAACCTCTGGATCCTTCAAAAATCAATGATCATGATCATGATAATCTTTGGAAAAATTAACTTATATTTTGAGTGCAGAGGTACTCTAACCAAGATAAGTTACATCCTTTAATGTGTATTGGTGATCTTTATGACAAGAATATGACTACATTAGAAAGATTAGTTTGTAGGTTTTGATCTGTATTCACTCATATCTGAAATTTAATTTCTCTCATGTGTAAAGGCAGTTTTTGGGATTTTTGGGAGAAACAATATGTGACATTTTTGGGAGAATTTGTTCAGACCACAAGCAAATAATACCATCAAACTAAATTTGAGGCCATGTCAGATTCATTATCAGCACATCAATACCATCATAATATTATTGTGAACCCCAAAGAATACAAAGTACATAATGGGAAATTTTCCAGCTAAAGTAAACCAGTAATTAGCCATTGATATTATGATGTTTATTCAAAATAAATGACAAGAAGAAAATTGAGGGTAGGAATTCCACAGAGATTCAGTTTGACCATTAACATAAGATAATGAGAAAAATTAGTGTTCCAGTGTAGTCAAATCAAAAATAAATAAAGGTGTTTCCACAAGTTATTGTTTAGAATCCAGAAGCATTAGCACTTCCTTAAAAATTTTATTGTTTGCGCCTTAAACTAACTCCAAACTTAAAAAAAGTAATTTTTACCAAGCTTATTGACCTTAAATTTTTATAACAGCCAAGACAGGGATCTACTTACAAAATATCTCAATCTTTAATCTTCTGGCTAAATATTAAGTATTGACACCATTCTGTTTTGTGTTCTATGATATTATGACATTGTTATATCCAAAGCATGAGTTGAATATGTTTTAATCATCAAATTCTTTAACAATATTACTTTTTCAAAGAATGCGTCATCAGACTTGTGAATGTGTAGGTAACAGTCACTGCATGCTTGTTCATAACAAAACAGAACTACATTTTAATTAGTGTTTTGGTATTGAATAATTATTCAGACATCACAGTTTAAGCTGAATGAACACCCCAGGGCCTAAACAAATTTGATTTTTTCATAAAATCATGGTATATTCCAGTAAAAAAATAAAGACTGGGATATGCAAGCCATCTATGTGCATCAACAGAAACAGAAGAATCACCATATATATTGTTCGCAATAGAAATGCTGTCAACCATATCAAAAAATTCACAAGACATTTTTTACCAAAGGAGTGAAAATGACAAAATTTTAGCATCAAGAAACCTTATACATTTTCATTTTTCTGCATCAATTGGTCAAAGATCAAATTTCACTGTATGGTAAGATATCTTGAATGATTCTTGTCTGAAAAGATAATTTTAATAAATATTTAAATGCACCAGAAGGTGAAAAATACTGCCTGATGATGATACATGAAAAATAGACATTTTGATACAAGAGCCTATTGGTGCTCCTGGTACATAAAGTAAAAACTAAACTAAAGTCTCCATTCTTCTGCAGGAATTGTCAAAAATGTAGGTGATGCATTATGTTGGACACATTTCATAACCAAATTTCTTAACAGGCAATCCATGTACAATGATTGGTACATCTTGACTTACATGACAATGATATTATTTCATGAAAAATAGTAACAAGTAGGTAATCACAACATTAAGTTTTTGCAAATTCAACTTCATAATGCAACTGTTGTAGATCATCAGGAGTTTCAAAGGGAAAAAATGCAATGTTTAAGTGCTCAGTTTGATTTTTGGGATACACTCATCCCAGAGATATCAAGGGATCATCCACATCACAACAGCTGAAGAATTATTAAAGTTGCAGAACTCAGAATAAAATGAAATAAAACTACAAGTGCACAATACATGTGTATCATGATACAAAATTTACTTGCGATGGTAAATAAATAATACATTATTTCCAAGAGAATGCCTTTGGGGATACAAGACTGGATCAGAGGACAAAAAATCCTCCAAGAAGTTAAAACTAAAAGGAATGTGACTTGAGATTTTTATGGCAACTGGACCAGAAAGCACAGAGGGTGTAGGAAATAATGCTTGTCAAATAGGAAAAATCACCTAAATCACAGAACCAAACAGTTTATAGGATATTCTTTTTCTAATGTCAGCCTTCTCAACCACCCTGAAGTACCATAATTGATCAACCCAATGGCTCTAACTTCAACCCATGAGAAATCAAGAAATTCAACATATGTGTTTGAGGAAACCTGTTTATTCATTTCAGTCTTCATTGATAATGTTTTCATTGCTGTTTTCTGAATGGATGTTTGATATATTGTCATTGAATTGTCACAAAAACCAAATATCTGTAAAAGTAATTAACAGACATAAAGATAGTTTTTACAAGAAGATTACATCCTTGGTCAGTGTATACCATTACATCTGAGTGTCAGAGACATGATACCATTATCTGACATATGACTGCAGCAACAAAAAGACAGTATGAGTCATGTAATTTGTTTGTGATTTTAAATACTGTTGTATGAGGTGGACAGTATTTAACTAGTGTTTTGAACAGTATGTGGCATGGATTTGACTTACACACAGGTATTATAATGAAAATAAATAAGACTTTATTTGTACTATTTCCTATGTGATAGGCACATTATCAGTAACACTTAAAGTATGTAACTACATGAAAAAGTGGGGTATTAACTTACATATGTACCTTTGATAGCAAGCTTAAAAGAGGAATGCAGTTTTTCTAAGTCTTATTTTTCATTTATACCTAAAATATACACATCCTGTTGTAGAGAGCCACAACAAACACAACGCAAATACTCACTGTATTATTTGTTTTTTCTTAGTTTTCATTACCACCTTCACCAGCATGGCACCACAGACAATGGTGAAAAGAATGAACTGTACTCTAGAATGGCCCATTCAATTTACACTGCAATGACAGGGGCCTTTGACTGCAAAAAATGAAATGAACTAATGAGCTGGCACTCATGGTCATTACTCATTTTCAGCAGCTCATTTCTAATGCCATTGTGATGCAATCTGGGCTTCCAGAACATATTTCAATGGCATTTGAATGAGCAATGCCATCCAGTGCATCCCATTACCATGACCATTATAGTTAATTGTCTTATTTTAGAAGCATTTACTTATTAGGATTATTATCATTTGATACAAACTAGTTTGTGCATATGTCCAAGTGTTTTAATTAATAAGATTATGAAAAAATGAGTCTTCAAATCTGTTATGTTTTTTATTACCACTGTTGACATAACAATGGGATCATCCATCATGTGGCTTGGTGTGTTTGTTTTTCTCACTGCAATTATTGCACCCTACCTTGACTTCACTACAATTTTCTTTGAAAATTTCTGACCAGCTGCACTTTGTAAGTACATAATGATAAATATTACTTACAAAAATTCCAGAAATAATGTAGCTTTTAGTTTTGAGATTCTTACACTTTACTTACACACCTATGATCTAAAATTCTCTTACTTGTCATTGAAGTTGTTTTGTGGTAGTTGTTTTTTCAATGATTTGTAGGTTTGAGTACCTTCACATAATGTCTTTTGTATTTCAATTTCTAATGAAATGTTCCAATCAAAAATTAATTGCAAGGAGAAACCAGTTATTGTTCTTAAATGTACACAGAACTTTGTCCAAGAATGTAAATATGTTTGTTATAGGCCATTTGGTGTATTGATACTAGTTAGAAAAACTCCATCACTGATCTTAATAAGTGATCCATATTTTTGATTTCTGAAATGAACTCAAATTAGCATACCAGTTTCTATAGTTAGATAAAAATTGTAAAGACAACTTAAACTTATTGTTATATATTTTTTACTTGATTATAAGCTATCAACAAAGATAATTGGCTGTCAAAGTCTTCTCATTTAATGATATTCAAAAGTTTGACACTGCAATACCATATTGGACTATATTTCTGTCTTCATTGTATTGCAATCAAAAAGGCATTCAGTATTTCAAAAAATCATGTTGAGGTATTCATCAAAGAATGACACTGGGCAAATTTCTAAAGCAAATATCTAATGGGGGGGAAGGCCCAATATTGATTATGGTATGAAAATTCTTATAATGACTAATATTGTGTATGCTTTTGCATGATTGTATCAACTTTGGCCTAAAGTGTACTTAAACATTTTTAAAGAAAATGGCTCTTGCTAATGACAAGGGATTTCTTCTACACTTGTTTAGAAATATCAATATATTGTATCGGACACATTAGCTTTGAATGTATAATGAAAAATATTTAGATCTCCAATCTAACTCAATGGTTTCAAAGATAATTGACAATGATAACATTCATTGTTTGGGTAATACAGCCTACAAAATCACAATGGAATAGTTGGCAGTGATGAAACCTTTTAGAATTATAAAGATAGTACTTGAATCCACTGTTTTTTAATTACTAATGTCGTAACTATTGGATATTTGGTGCTTTTAAAATAAGCTACCCAGGTTGGGGACAATCAACTAATGTCAAATTTTATATTTGTCACTGCCATTGTAATGAGGTATATAAAACATAACTATTTAATTAGGCAAATATTTGTTGTGGGGTAATTTGTGATACAAACCCTATGTTCTCTAAAAAATTATTAAGTATGGGTACCCCATACAATAGCAGTCATATACTCAATTATTATGACTACCACATAATAATCCAGTATTAGAGCATCAAAGCATTGTGTTTTTGAATATTACCAGCAAAGAAATGAAAAGAACTAAGATTAGACAATCAACTGAGTATGAGATTACTTTACTGAGCTGTAATATTTTTTGAACTGAATTCATTCTTTTGCTGACAGTTTTTGTTAACCTGATAATACTGTCAATAACTTCAAAACCCTCTACAATGAGTCAAAATAAATTTTTTAATCCCTGGACAAATTATTTTTGGTATAAAATGTTTCCATCACATCACCCACTTCATGCATCAATTTAGATCATGCGTTGCCAGATAAGCACATATAAACCAGAAAATGACATATTTATTTCTCCTACAGTATGATAAGAGGAAATCAAAATAGATCACAAGATACATTGTGAAATTGCTTTTAATTTTTGATGATAAATAACCACATTTATTTTTTGACTTCCACAATATGAAAGTTATGGAATAAATATATGAACATCTATCTGAATGTCCTCTTTTATTGACTCATTTTACTTTGAGACAACTTCAGTCTGCTGATATTCGTTTTGGCTCAAATTACCAAAACCTAGAAAAAACATAATTTTGTCTAAGCATATGGGTGAAATATTAATACCAAACTTCATGTATGTCAAAAATCAGGCATAAAAGGTTGATATTTTATGATTATCAACTAAATAATTTTTAAAACATGTACAAAAAATAGTAATAATGCAACAGAAATTTTAAAGTACATTTAGTTGGTCTGTGTGAATGGATCTTCATTGGAAAGACACTCCAAAATTGCAACAAATAATAGTAATATTGATATTGAAATTTCTTTGGTTTCATTACAACAGTGTTGCATTTATGACCACCACAATAACTGTATTGTTTCACTGTATTAATGTAATACCAATTAAAAATTACACAAGAAAAAACAATTGTATCTCTTTTTCACATATTGGGTGGGCGAATTGAGGCATCAAATTTGGAGGTATAACCATTGGTGATCTTTAGAAAACTATTTTTGTCAGTATATTTTTTCTTTTGATATTGTTTTGAAATCCTTTGAAAGGGAATTGGAATCACAATTACTGCAAGTTCTATTGACGTCTTAGCAAATTGAGGGGAAAGTTTAAAAAAAGTTGGCACCACTGGGATATATAACTTCAATTTTCTTATTGACTTGTTTTCCTACATTGTAACATTTTTGAAACAAGGTATTTACTAACAAATAATGAACACTCAATAATTGCTCTCAATGTCAATTGGGAAAACATGGTACTGTATACATAACAAATCAATGGAATACAATAAATTTTTCATTCAACTCAAGGAATCATCATAGTTAAGTGGTCTCAAGTAAAACAAAATTATCTTCTAAAGGCTTTTTATTTTGTCAACTGTTAGCCAATGGGGGGCCACTTAAACCTTTGAAAGTATAACTATGAAGAAGGGTATGATGTCAGTAAATCTGTTGCTGGCTTTAAGAAACTGATAGTATTAATACCAATGGCCAAATTGGTCTCATGATGATTTTATTGGCAGTGGCAAACAGATCATTGTTTTTCAGGCTAAAGTCAAAAACAATTCAGACCAGTTACAGTGCCATGTAGCCAATGGCAACATACCAAATCTTTGAACCTAAAAGCTCAAAACTAACATTGCATTACAGCTTACAAGTGCTTCAAATGATGTTGAATGTTGATTGCTAGTATGAAATAACTAAGCTTGTCAAACAATAAACAAGATTCATGCTTCTTTCATAATGGATTTGATGTGAAAAATCTGACACTGATTTTCATCGATACAGAATAAAAATTTTTACAATGGAGACAATTTTTTATCACTTCATAGAATGATGCCATGTAAAATTGTTCCAAGCACACACAAGTTAAAATTTTGAGAATTGTAAACCAATTTTTACTGATTTATAAGTGTCCATTTCTTATGAATTATTATTTCTCTAAGATATGTGTATCAGCATTAAGGAGTCTACCACTTTTGAGAAGTAGTTGACAAGAAAAGTGCATTTTGAATAATTCATACTAGGGGCTCTCTTCAGTAGAAACCCATTTCAAAGAATATTCATATTTTTGAGCAGGTTAATTATTCCAGAGAGCTTTAAGTAATCCATTTACTTCAAAAAATGTGTAATGATTACTTTTAGAATCAGACAGCATAAAAAATGGGTCCCATGTGTTAGTGCAATCATTTTTGTGTTCTTAGCTGTGAATAAATGAGATGACCAACATCTACATTTAAAACTCAAATGCAATGAATAGACATCATTAATATAACACATTTTTTTAAATTTACAGTGATAGCATTTACACATAGTGTATTTATTTGTTGATACTGATTATTCTACTTTTCATAAAGATAAATTATCATTTTAAATTGTAGATATTGTGATTTTTGTTAATGTTAGTGTCAAATTTTCCACTCATTTAAACAATAATTCTTTACAGATGTATATCATTACCAAGCATATAAGTACTGCTTCTCATAAATGAAATTTATGATTTTCCTGCTGACAACAAAATTAGAATTTCATAAAAAATAAAAAGTATCAATTCATTTTGTAATATATTTCAATGAAATATTCTGTGAAATACCATTTCTTGTATGAGTCCCTTTCTCAATAATTGGCATTCTTAGTGAATATCAAACAGAAGTAGCTACTTGCTAAGTTGTATGTGGGTCAGACACTAGAATCTATAATAAAAAATTATTGTCATTAGGGTTTTGAAAATAAACATATCATGTGGGAGGTTAATATATTTTTTACAAAAGGGGTATGGTGCTAATATGATATGAGACATGGGTCTATAAAAGTTGGAAATGTGTACCCATACCCCCAAATATGAGTTAGATGACATCATCATAGCATCATATCCCCTAACAAACTTCAAGTCACAATGGATTTATGAGCTAAATATTTGATATTGGACAGTTTGTTTTTCAATATTGGAATCCCCATCATTTGGGGACCAACCCACACACAAAACCAAATTTTAGCTTATTTCAGAAAATATTTCCAGCTTCCAAAAGCTCAACCCCCACCTAGGGTCATGTCATTTTTTTACACTACACCCCTTGGCATGCTTGTTTTAATCTACAATTGGACATAATATTTGGTTTAGTAATAGTAAAATCCCATTAGTCTCTGAAGCAAAATGAAGTAAGCATCCAAAACCAATGAGATTGATAATGTTAATGAAACTTTGTTGAACTGGAAGAAACCTGAACTAAAGAATCGACATGAATTTTTTCATTAAACTTTGTGTACTGCAGGGCAAATGTGTAACTTATTTTGGTAATCCAGACAATCTCATAGAATATCAGAGAATATTTTTCTACAATCCATCTTCTAAGAGAGATAAAGTAGTAGTATTGTAGTATTTTGTAAGGTTAGGCAAGAGTCAATCTCTGGAATAGAGGAAGGCAGGGCATTCAATCATGACCTCCTACCATAGTACTAGCGGTGCTCTTATTTACGCACTTAATTAAGTGGAATCCACTTAATTAAGTGCGTAAATAAGAGCACCGATTTACATTTGGCGGCGGCTTCGCTTAGACCTCGGGAACATACTAAGTCTACATACGCCTGCATCCCTCCTACGAGTAGTACTATAAAAAAACTGCTATGAGTATTGTAGTTCCTACTACCTACTTACAATAATAATGTAGAATATTGTATATATGGTATGGTATGGTACTCTTACGTCAACAGGACATGCGAGCGCGCGAGCGAGGGGGCGGGCGGGCGGGCGGCTGACGGCGGAGAAGAATTTTTTGCACGGAGAAGGAGAACTACTACTACTACTACATAAACACGGAGAAATTAATATGGTATTGGAACTGAGGAGTAGTCCTCAGTTGAAAAATAAACCCTGTCCCTGTCCTCCACACTCTCAACGCACAAATGACCAGTCATTGTAAAATTTCACAACGTTGGAGGTTTGCAGCTGCCAAGCCATCTTGAGTATTGTACTTATGTTGTAACTAAAAGCAAGTAAATACTTCTCATCTAGTAAAGAGTTGGTGTAGTACCTACCTAGGCATTCCTAAGTTCATTTAGTTAGCAGAGATAATATTCTATGAAAGCCAAGTGATAGTCAGGCAATTCTTACCCACTTAAGTAGGTAGATATCAGAAGGATAAGAAAAATCTAGCTAACAGTAAGGTTTATTACTGCATTTTAATGGTGTTCCATCCATTGCGCACCTGTAGCTAGAACATTCAACACAAGAAGTTTTTAATTCTAGAGCTTCATTGGTATAATTTTCAGAAATTTGTGTGTGATGTGATAAATCTTTCAAATATGGTGAGCAATATGGGATGAATCCTGTATGAAGAGATCAGGCATGACAAACAATGTAAACCTGTAGCTACTTATTCTCAAACTTATGCTTGTGTCAGGATTCATGATGGATGTACAACCACTGTAGTTGGCAAAGCTGAAAGCCAAAGTTGAAGTTAATTTTTATTCACAAATAGCTTCATTCTGTATTTTGTCAGTCAAGGTTTGAGGGGACAATTTGCCAAGAAAAAACAAAACAATCAAGAAAATAAGGTACAGATTACATAAGTACAAGACTCAATGATTCGTAAAACCAAACATAACAGTCAGCAGAGGAGATCAAAAAAGCTCCAGATGATTTTATTTCTGAAAGATCTATTTGGCTCTGAATTTGTTTGTTTCGTAATTTCTCTCGAATACTCAAACTTAATTCATATTTCACAAGTTTTATTTCCTTTTAGGTACTTGATAATAGAGCATGACCACCATGCTAGCACCAATCTATGATTAAAAATAAAAAGTGACAACAGCTTGGTCTTCACATCTAGATATGTGTATTTGAATTTGTTTCCATTTGGGGTCTTTTTATGTGAAATCATGTAGAAGCATCCTTCAAAAATTTATTTCCTATTTCTGCAAAGCATACCTTTCAGAAAGAAAGCAGATTGCATAGGTAGGATAGAAGATTTCTACAAAGAACGATTCTACCTGCTGTAGAACTATTATGTGAAATTTCGTATGTAAGAGAATGTATCAATAATTATTTTTTACCTAAGTACCCTACACAGATTATTCATCAAAACATACCTGGACATAAGACCTCGGGATGGACATAGTCCTGTCCGTCATTTCACATACAATTTATTACATACCTGGCAGAGTGGGGCAAGTTGTACCTGACAAGTGCTTTCATCATGAAAGGTATGGGTCTAGTGTGAGGTGGTAGATCAAAATTCTAGCTATACTTCCAATTTTTAAGCATTTTTATCATTTATGTGGATTGAACCTATGTAATTATGTTCATACTTCCAAGAATGAATATGATTTTTTAATTCAATGAGAATAAGAATATTAATGCCATGCTTGATGATCACAAAAAATTGTGAAAGTCTTTCCAGCATGGACAAGATACAATATGCTTTTGTACTAATATTAATGGGTATAAGTCACAAAATTTGTCCTGTACCTAGCTCAATCCTGTTAATTATGTTTTTGTAGAGATCTAACATATAGTTTTGGTGGGGAATACATCTTTGTTTTCACTGATGTATATGTGTTACTGCTGATTAATTATGAAGTTTCAAATACATTTTTGCCATCTGAATTACTTTGATTACTTAGGTTGAAATACTATTGAGCTGGATGCATGTAATAGTGTAGTTTAGAATACAGTTATTGATGAAAAAACCATTTTCAGTGCCAACAATGTCAACAATTACATTACTTGTAATCACATAGTTAATTTGGTTTATTGTGACAAAGATAAATTAATATATGATATTTGAAATGTGGTTCTTCAAATAAAGTAAAGTTGTGTTTTTTGTCAGGAGAAAAAAAACATGCATCATTGACAAGAGCATCAATAGATATGGACAACAAATTCCTGTAGCTTTAAGTGTGGTGAAATACTCATATGGATCTTATCAAGTCAAAACAAAACCCTGTTGCCATCAATGTGCCCTAGTTCAAAAGATGGTTGATTGGTCATGTTCAACAACTGATCCAACATATTATTTTTGACATGCTAGGTACATGCTCTAGAATCAAACATAAAACTTAATCATCAACACTAGATCTCATAACAGGTGTCAAAAAAGCATGGAAGACAAAGAGAGCATTGATAGAGGGAATCAAATCAATACATGCAATCACGATCAAAATGGCAATTGCTATTGGCCCCCACGTTGTCATTTTTGAGCTTTGGGTATAAATTTTGTTTGTAATAGAAAAGTTGAAGGTTAATATGTATGAAAATCAATATGGGAGTCTTCGAAAGTTCATAATTTAAGCCATTTGATTTAAAATACAACAATTTTTTGTGATACATTAATGCCAATCCATCTAAACACACCAGTTCCGGTGTGTTTAGAACTAAACACACCAGTTCTGGTGTGTTTAGAAAATTTTTTGCGATTTCACCATGTTCTGGTGGTGCTACAGGCAAACTGATTAGCCAGATCGATTCAGC
>JALLOT010000516.1:7498-19777 GCA_036939595.1 Thalassiosira livingstoniorum
TCTTGTCCATCCTCACGTGGCCGAGGTCAATGCTGTCGTTCATTCCAAATTGGAATAGGGACAGACTGTCCGCATTGGAGGCATTGGTGTGCGTGGTGAAATGGGTGGCGCTGTCGGTGGTGATTTCGGAGGAGGTTGATTCGTTCGACATTCGGCGGGGAGGGTTCGACATGGACTGCATGGATTGCATCAATGGCCCTTGCTGAACTTGCTGAGCTTGCTGACCTTGTCGATTGTGCGGACTGTGGGGACCTCGAGGACTTGGTTGGTCACCATCTTGACTTTCTTGGGTGGTCAACTGACTCACTTGACTGACTTGACTGACCTGACTCACCTGACTCAGCTGGCTCAATCTCCTCTGCGGAGACTCTCGAAACTGACGAGGCGTTGAAAACGACGAGGGAGGCACCATGCCAACACCACCGACATCACTGACATCGCCGAATCGGGCGTGGGCCAAGTCGATGCTGTCCATCCCGAAGGTCATGGACGATAGGCTCTCGACATCCGACTGACCCGACGGATCCAACTGCTCCAACTGCTCTGACTGACCCAACTGATCTAACTGCTCTGACTGATCTAATTGACCCGAATGATCGGACTGGGTGGAGTTGCGTGCGTGGTTGGAGTGGTTAGAGGGAGCAGCATGAGTTGCATGAGCTGCATGAGCAGAGTGATTTGCGTGGTTGGTGCGAGAGGAGTGGAGCTCGTTCAAAGTGGCATTGATATCCTCCAACGGATTGTCAGCAGCAGCAGCAGTGTTGGCAGTGTTGGCAGTGTGGGTAGTGTTGGTAGTTAGCTCTTGGAGGGTGGCATTGATTTCTTCCACGGCGTCATCTCGACGATTGGCTCGAGGATTGACTTGAGGATTGGCCTCGTTGGCAGCATTGGCGGAACTGGCCACAATGCCCCCTTGGACATTGGCATCGTTGGGGCTGCTACTTCTGCTGTTATGTCCATCATTGCTGCCCTCAACATGGTCCCCCCCATCGTCATGGTCACCCTCATCGACCCCATCGTCCTCTTCGTCACTGTCATCGAAATCATCACCGTCGCTGTCGTCGCTGTCATTATCGAGGGCGCTCAATTCGTGCAAGCGCAGAATTTCATTCATCAATGCATCATTGACTGCACGGTGGACCTCGTTCCAATTGCCCCCTCCTTCGTTCCCTTCCTCGACCGTACCATCGGTGCATTCGGTATGACCCAATATTTCTCTCAGCGGGTCATTAGTCAGGCCACTTCTGTGATTGGGAATATTGGGAATACGGCTGTTACTGGAATGGTGCACATTGCCCCCATTGCCCCCATTACCCCCATTACCCGCATGACCGGTGCTGCTTCGGTGGGTGTTGGAGCTGTTGGCATTGTGGTTGGCGTGATGGTTGGCGTGATGGTTGTGGTTGACGCGGCTGCTACCACTGCTACCACTGCTACTCGTTCCACGGGCCGTGTTGGTCATGGTCTCATCGGTCTCATCCGTTTCATTGGTCTCATCTCCGGCATCCAACGTGGCATCCAAGGTGGCATCCAACGTGGCATCCAAGGGGGCCAAGGAGCTGGAGGAGTTGTTATGGCTATTGTTGGCGGATCCTTGGGCGTATGGTGCCATGGTGGAAGGTGGAGGGAGGAGGGAGGTCGGCACGGGGGGGACGGGCTCTAAAATGGGTTCTAATGGGTTGGACTAGAGTAGAGGTCGGTTGAATTGCTGTTGAGTTGTGATAGGTTGTGATCTAGTTGTGGTATGGTACAATAGCTCAAGTCTTGCTGTAATAGAAAGTTGTCAACTGTCAAAATGAAATTTCAAAAGACTCGAAAGTGGCTGCAAAAGGAATAATACTTACATCAAATTGACAATTCATTGGATGGACGGCTGGAGCACGCTGGAGGAGATGATGTCGATCAAACCAAGAAATATTGTGAGGAATGCCAAATTGATTGTTTGTTTTGAGAGGGTTGTATCTAGAGGTAGATACTTATTATGGTAAGTCCTATGGTATACTTAGTATTGTACAATAGTTATTAATAATAATACTACTAGGATTTTTATGCTTAGTAGTACATCGTATTACACCTATTTACGCACATGGTAATAAAAAAATGCAGAGCGCACGGCCCTTGGGGCTAGTTTGGCAAACGACGATAAGGTTGAATCGGGAGGGTTTTTGTATTGCTCTGAAGGATAGCTCTACGTGCAATAGAGGTATCATACGAAACTGTCGAAATACAACAATTACAAAATTAGATTTGTATGTCCAAAATTATTCTACAAAATGCATAAAATTACAGGTCTTACTAGGCAATTGCCCAATTAACTAGTAAATGGTGCACTATGCAAAATGAGAGTGATAATGATACCAAAAGTGCTCAGGCGGTTAGGTAAACGGAACATTCTTCATGCATTGCATCCACTAAAGCTAGAATTAACCGCCTGAGCACTTTTGAGGTCTGCAACAATGTAAAAAATGCATTAGGGAATTGGCTAATTTTACCTTTAACTTTAAAAATTTTTAATTTTTGTTCATAAATGTTACGTATTTCTATAGTGTAATTTGTAAAAAAATCGAAAAATTAAAAAATGATTTTGAAACTTAATTTAGCATCGGCGATATATATTATATAGGAGCCTTCTACCTACTAGGCACGCAGTTCTAGGTAAGTTTGGATGAATTTTCGGTGATCAATGGTCAATGGTGCCCGAGGGTCGGGGTGCCCGACCTTTGCCAACCTTGCTTAAATTATGGGTGTCGAAAGTGAGTCCCAAGATATGCCTTCCAAAAGTGTTAAGAAGTATTATTATTGTGTTGGTGTGGAGCTGCTGGCTCACAATGGCGACGGCAGGTCTGAAAAGTGGTAGATTTGTCGAAGGAAATGGCGTTCGAATTGAGGGAGATGCTCATGTAGAGATCCCTATCAAGTCTACTACTTACTATCTACGTTTGCGTCTGACTGGTGACTGGTCTAAACGAAAAGTACTCCTAAAACAACAACCATGATGAAATCCCTGGATCCCATACTTCTCATCCTAACCACACCATCAACGCTCTCTCAAGAAACTTGCAACCGCTACGGCGGCTCCGCCATGTTCTTCGACGGCACCTGCGATTCCCACAATCACACATACACAACTCAATGTGACGTGCTCCAATCTGGCGGAACTTGTTCCGTCACAGCCAATTCGTGCGGGTGCCATGTCATCTACCCAGATGGATACAAAAGTTCCGTTGGAGGCAGCTCGAAGGGGTGTGTTGGTTGTGTGGATATAATTCAAGGGGGGGATTTTGTACCAGGACCGGAGGAGCGGAACTGCATGGCGAGTGGATCGTCGGTTAGTTGGGATGGAGGTTGTGATAAAATGAATTATACGAACACGCCCCAATGTAGCTTTGCAGAGGAGACAGATCCCACTACGGGAAATCCTACCAAGTGCACGATTACGGAGAGATCTTGTGGGTGTTTTTATTGGAAGGAGGATGAGGAGTACGTGAGTGGATTGGCGGGAAAGAACTGGATGCGTGCAATGTGCATGGATATCCTCCTGTTCCTAGTGGGGCTGTTGGAAAAGGTGTTTTGCTGGTTTCTGTGGTAGCTTCATTTGTTGCTGCTGTTGGTGCTGCTTGTATGACTTAGTAAAAATTTGTGACATTCAAACGAAACAAGCAAAGGACTTTGCGCTGGCATGGTACCAAAGCATCGTTGGAACTGTTTGTTGAGACGGATTCAACACATATAGCGGATGAACTAGGGCACAAATGTCTTTGAAATTTGCCTCAAATAATTGATTCGTTTCACGGACGAGCATTGCGTTGTTGAAATGGCAAAAAAATGACAGTATCTCCTTGAAGTTCTGGCTCGATATAAATTGAAAGCAATTGCCTGTAAGTATCTTTAGGGTCTTCTCATATTATATGAGAATCTATTCTGCACTGCAATGCAATCATATTTGATTTCGAAAAAAAGTCACTTGAAATTTATACATAAAATTCAATATCACAAAAAAAATAAAAATCGATGTAGAAACGGGCGGGGTCTAACTTGGCCGAACACTAGCATACTGCTTCGCAAAGGCATTATAATAAAACTTGACCTTCAACCTTGGATCATAGTATTCCACCCAATTTGAAGTTTTGCCACTCATGCATTTGCTCCTATGAAGTCTCTCTTTCCACACACTCTCCCAATCCGGCTCTTCAAATCGAGTTTCCTTTGTAAATCGGTTAAACCAAAATAACTCCATTCCTGGTCGAGGACACATGTCATCAGAAAGT
The DNA here is from genome assembly GCA_036939595.1 of Thalassiosira livingstoniorum. NCBI lineage: Eukaryota > Bacillariophyta > Thalassiosirophyceae > Thalassiosirales > Thalassiosiraceae > Thalassiosira > Thalassiosira livingstoniorum. The sequence continues at coordinate 11,767 of JALLOT010000516.1, forward strand.
TTGCTCCATTCTCCCCATTCCAATCTCTCTTCTGCTGTCTTACTCCGTCTTACCACAGAGAATGGGGGGCCATTGGATAGATACGCCCCACCAGGATATCGTTCTTCGATAAACAAACGATAATTCTCATTGACCAATTCGTTCATTGGATCCACTGCCAAGGCTGACCGATATAGTCTCTCTGCATGATCATATTTCTTGTATATGCATTGATGGAGCAATGCATAATTTAACAATGCCAATTCATTCTTCGAATCGACTAGAACAGCCCATCGAAAGTATATTTCACTAACTGATTGGAACATTTTTTGGGATGGGTCCGCCAAATCCGCTTCATGGAATAATCGACATGCTGTTTGGAAGGAGGTAGTGCGAGGACTTTGACAAGATGCCAAAAGGAATATACCATAAGCACGGGTGATGAGCGGATGACTGGGGCTTTGTTTGAGTGCTTTATCGTAGATGGGACGTGCTCCTTCAAAGTCCAATTCGAGGCAATGACGGAGGAGGGCGTAGTTGACAATATTGGAGAGCTTCTCGGGGTTTTCGCTGTAGTTGGATCTTGCTCCGTGAATGAATTTTAGCGCTTTGACGACATCGGGGAGGCCAATTTTCGTTCCCACCAAGTCGCATTCGTGTTTGGATCGGTACCGACGTTGGACGAGACGTGCGGCTTCTTCTTCGGAAAGCCAGGAGGATTGACCTGTTGCATAATTTGCATAGTATTCATATTTTTGACCTGTGACTGAATCGTATGCAACTTCTTTCCTCCATTCATCCATCGGGTCCTTCAAATCATCATCGCCCAACAATTTGGGCTTCTCCCACTGGCGTTCATCTGTTCTCATGTTTCGATATGCAAACATCTTATTCTCCCGATCATAAATCTTTTCATATTGGTCAAAAGTTTTTTGCTTCGCATTGCGGTGAGATTGCAAGCGCCGCCATTGGGACTGGACTTTGGTGATGAGTTTCAAGATGCGTTCTTCTTCGGCTTCGAATTGGAGAAGAATTTGCAAGGGATGTTTGTTGTCTTTTTTGGGATTCTTTCTGATCACAACACGTTTGACCAGCCATTCTAGAAGCTCTTCTTGTTGTTCTGATTGTAGTAGATGGAGAGCTCTTTCTTCGCAGTTTCGATGGTGCTGGTTGCTTTGGTTGTGGTGCTTATTTTTCATACTTTGAGCTAGCCATTCAGACAGCTTGGGTAGGGATAATTTGGTTCTCATTTGCTGCCGAGTGCTTGGCTGGTAAGTGGTGAATACAAACTCCTGTGGTGATCGAAATACAGAAAGTATAAACATTTCATTGACCGCTTTGACAATTTTCTTTTTCACAAGCAGCCCTTTCTCTACAATATTCCTGTGACTGAAGAGGAAAATAGGGCGACCGCGCACAATGCGTATCATCAACCGCTTTGTCAGTTCTTGCAGTGCATGCCTCTTTAGCATCTCGTCCCATGACAGTGTGCCTTGGCTTGACAATGCCTTCTCGAGGCACTTTCTTACAGCTTCCTCTTCGAGTCTGAAAGAAAACGTCTCTCTTGTTGTAGGGACATAGACCTTTAGCAGCATGAAAACGTTCTCCTGCAAATGGGTTTCATCGTTGAGAAAAATAGTGACCATGGCAATTGTAGAATCAATCCGAATGACCTCCCGAAATACCACAGATGAAAACTCCCGATTTCTCTTCTCTCTCAATGTTGCGCGAATATCTGCAATCCTTTTCCGTTCTTCCTGTAGCTTTCGTTCTTTGTGACGAAGGAAGTTGTTTCGCCAGAAATAGCGTCGCCATGCAGCCTGTATCAGCGTAGAACAATGTGTTCTTAGTTGAAACAGCTCGCTCTCTCGTATGGATCTGATCATATTAGTGACGTAGACATGGGCAAGGTGACGGCGTACATGCTTTGAAATCAATATTGACGCAGCTTTTGCTCTTTGGTAGCTTTCATGTTGAAGTTTGTTCCTAACGAAGGCTGCTATTCGAGTTTGGGCACATACTCGTTTGGCTTCGACGTTGATTGCCATCTGTTTTGCCTCCTTCCACATCATCCGATTAACATCCGGCAACATAACAATTGAACTCCATACTACATCGATCAACGCATCCTGTTCCACGGTGTAGAAACAAAACAGACAGCGTTTCGGCGATGGATCGAATAAAGTCAAAGCAATAAAGAACACCATTTCTTACCTCTCGGGGAAGTGATGGATGCTGGATAGAAGCAATATGCTCAAAGATGGCATGGAATCGAGGCAAGTCCAATTTTCTATCCTGGCTATGCCTCACAAAAGCCATGTCAATTTCATGTTGAGAATTCTTCATGTTGGACAAAAATTTCATTTTCCTCGAGAGCTTTGCCCACTTTACATTATCAATTAACGACCCCTTGGGGTGCCATTGGCAGACTGCACTGAACGCCTCGTCGATGACTTCGGAGAGTGGAACGTGTTCAAAGTAATCCACCCGCTGTTGATGCACCGACTGATTGTTTGGATATGGTGAATCTATACAGCTTTGTTCCACCATTTCCAAGCTTATACGGATCCCGAAATTTTCATTGAACTTGTTGGTACCAGCGTTATCATTGCTCCATGGGACAGTTCCGTCGTCATATTCAACTCTCCATTTCGGGCGATGATCCTCAATATCGGGGACTAGCTTCCAAATCCGGGTCTCTCTGATGCTAAGTGATGAATGACGACTTTCACAAACGTCGCTCGCGACATGACGACAAGGATCTTCAACAGCATGATTAACCGGCGCATTTTCGTCTGCTGGCGTGACCAAATCTTTTCTGTAGGGATAACACAGACGGTTGAGAGCATTCTCTCTAGATTTTTGCTCCTTCGCCACGATGCGCGAGTGGTCATAAGGAGAACTCAACCGAAAGGACATACCCAAGACGTCGTTGCTAGTTGGGCTGTTTGACACTTTCCAATCTGAAGACTCGTGGGCATCATGAATTCTAACGAAATCTCCCTTTTCCAGCACGCTAATTTCATTCAAATTACCATTGACTGTTACTTGCCGACTCCCTTCTTTTACGTTTACTGTGACTGCAATAGGTTTTGGAACCATTTGGCTCAAATCAACTGCAGTTGCTGATCTTAATCTTTGAATAGGAGAAGATGGGTCAGCTTCAATTTTTGGTTCGGGTGGGTTTTCTTCTGTCTGGATGGATTGGTTGGCATGCTGAACTTGGAAGCCTCCTTCATTTTCTTTTTTGGCACCGTCAAATGATAGCCTCTTTTTTGTGCTCTTTGATGTGTAGACCCCATCGGGCAAGCCATCCGCTTTCAAACTTTTTGCATGGTCTGCTTCCAAATCGAGAAACAACTTTCCCGGATCAACTGAAAGATTGGAATCAATGCCAGCATTTGAGATTCGTCCAACAAGAGCTCTGCACCACATGCAAAGATAGATGACTTGACTTGGTAAACCGACCATGAGTTCTGGCCTCATTTTTTCATGCATGATGAAAGGATACACAATTTTCACGGCTTTCTTGTCGAGTTCATCGAGAGGGTTGTATACAGCAGCTTTCTCAACAAAGGAATTCAAAGGAAGCCGATATATTTTTAGAGCAATGGGCTTGTTCAAGAACACTAGTTTGTTGGTGATATCTTCGCCTACGCTGTTAAGGAGTAATCTGGCGCTGCAAACCGCAATTACTGCCGGTGCAGGAGGGTCGATGACACTTAAATATTCTCCCAAATCTTTAGCTTCAATTTTTGGTGGAAAGAATTTGGAGGAGTACACAGCGTCGCGAGAAAGGCAGCTCGGGTAGATAACCTCTTTGCCAGTGCAGACGGCATCAACGGCGCTATTATTCCGGTGATATTCGTCCAATAAAATGATGAATGCCGATTGTTGGATTCTAAGAACGTTGACGTCTTTCCACGGGATGCAAGATACTTTGGGAGACTTGGTCCCATGATAGACTGTTGAAATTAATTCATCGACATTGCCTATCGGGAGAAGAAAAGGGTTCCTATGAAAATTGCAGCCGGGTCCCAAGAAAGAAATCACCTCCGGAATGTCGCGAACAAAGTCCAAATCGTATAGCATTTTCTGTAGATAATTCTGCCCATTCCAGAGAAATACGCTGAAAGGAGGACAAGGCAATAAAATATTCCCGTCATTGTGACTCATTTGGATAGAATTTCCTAGATCATCTGATTCAGCCAACATCAGCCGCTTGTGGCGGCGCCACTCATACTGCTTGTTCAAATTCCATGTATTTATGGCTTCAACGACAGCTACAGATGCATTGTGAATTCCGTATAAAAGTCTTTGCACACGAGTGCCGCGAGAAAGAGCCGAGTCTGTATGCAGCTTTTNAGCCTAGTCTGTATGCAGCTTTTCGAGGCGCTCGATGAGTGCTTCCCTGTTGTTGATATTTTGGAGGACATCTTCGGCCAATGCCTCATCGAATGATGTTGTTTTGTTCATCGTGAAATATTTCACATGTTCATCGACTGCCTGAACTAGCAGCTGCTTCGGGATGATTCAATTTTCTTTCCTTTCAAAATTGAAATTTGGTCAATATTGGTTCGGAGTGTTTATCTTGACACACTACGGCAAATTTCTTTTGAAATTCAAATTTCAAATTTCAAACTCAAACCATCACAATGGTAGAAAGAATGAAGTCTCACTTTGTTTCAGACAGTGATATTCGCACCTTAGTCAGTCAACGATTGAAACAGCGGTAACAATCTTAACTCTCGCAAAGAATCATGATGGACTGCTCAGAAAATGCTCGCGACTCGAGTATTTTGGGTCAAAAGGATTGGCTTCTTGTCATATCAGTCTTCGAAGAGTACCCCGATGATGAATTCGTTCGAGATTTCAAAAACATTGACGTTGTGGCGAATGCAGATCTTGATGTATTGGGGCTGCTTCCGACGAATCTTACAGCACATCGAGAGCACCCGCAGTGCCAAAACAGCGGTAGAGCAGCAGAAGTAACTCCTATTGACGTTGGCTCAGCGGATGAACTAATCCCTCAAGAGAAATATGATGCGTGCCTACTTCGGCCATTTCACGAGAATTCTTTCTTCCAAGAGATTGGCTTCCAGACACCGGAGCCGGCAAGAGACATGGATCTTGACATAACCCAAACCAAGGCAAAAAAGGGCAAATCGAAGGAAGAGGAGACAACAGATCCTCCAAAAAAGAAGCTCAAGATAGGGATGAATCATCCTCAGTGCAGGGAAGACGCCGACGAAGCACCAAGTCTTCCTGAGTCCAATGCGACCTTCAAATTAGGGGCGGAGTTTACTCCGAATTGGGTGTCATCTTCCGCATCCACAGGAATCGAAAGTAACTCAACGGATCCCACTGTTGAGAGAACGTCCGAAGAAAATCCCATCTTGAATTCACCTTTGAACGTGGTAACCGAAGCAAAAGATTCTAACGCTGTGAATTCCCTCTCAAATGCCATCATTGGAAAAGGCTATTGTAACTCAAAGGACTCAAAGCACATTGCTGTTCAGGTCCAAACCAAAATGATAGGATCTAGCGACAACCACAAGGGCGTTTCAAGTGATGTAGAGAAATCTAACTGCACGGTGGATTCGGTGGAATCAGCGAGCGGCTCTGCTCTTCAAATAAAAATGGAGTCGCCATACGAACCAAGAAAGGAAGCCAAAACCGTCAACAAAGTTGCCACTACAGATAAAGACAAAAGTGGTACAGGACGATCTTCCAAATCCTCAACTAACAAGTCCAAACGTCAAAAATGCCAAAGCGAAGAATGCCCCACCCCCCGTGCCTCTCGCTGCCTCGGCTACTGCCAATCCTGCTTCAAACTTCACCACCCCGAGCAACACAAGGAGCTCATAATGAGGCAACGATGCACGTGCAAGGCACCCAAGTGCAATAAAGTCCAGGCGTCAAGGTGTCGGGGGTTTTGTCGGAGTTGTTTTGGGATTTTTCATCCAGAGGAGCATTTGGAATTGAAGCGTATGCAGTTGATGAAGAAGAACGCAATGGAAGTTGTTACGGAGAAGAGGATTAGAGTCCGTGTTGTGAAGTGTGAGGATGGAAGTTGGAAATGTGTTGGACGACGATCAAAAAATTGAAAATCTGCTATTGGATAAGCTTTTCAAGTGGTGATTTCACGTCAGTCACATTAGATATTGCCATTTTCGTGTGGATGTTGAAGGTACCCCTCGTTTTTATTCTTTGACTTAGGGGCTGCTGCAAAGAAAAATAAAGGGACTTAGCTTGTCAAATTTTTCGTAACAAATCTTGCCAGTTTTAGCCTTGCATAATCACTCACACTTCTAGTTGTAGCAGTAAAAATTGTAGCATGATTGCAGTTCTATGCAATTGATTTTACGATGTTTCCGTCTAGCAGCGTGGAGCATATCAATGACCACTAGCCACTAGCACGTTCAATTATTTTGAATTGCCCGGTTTGATTCAACCATGGATGAAAGATGAAGAAACTATTGTACTTCCTTCCAACTTGGATCAATGCCATTCATTGGAAATTTGGTCTGTTTGAGGATTGATCCATTCCTACACAAAGGAAAGTGCAGAACAGAACCAAAGATTCTTGCATGATTAAAATAGAACAAAGAATGAAAATTCAGTTTTCAAATGTAGCCAAAACTTTTCAGTTTTTTTGCCAAAAATCATGTTTCACTCACATCCAATTACCATGTTGTCCTGTCCAAGAAAAAGACCCCCATCTCCATAAATTCAAGGATTTCTTTTGAGCTCAAAAATATCAATCAATTTGAAGACATGGTGAACACAAGTCGCGTTTTCATAACCACGAGATTGCCAACCTCATCAAAAATTCTAAAGTCACGAATTTTTTGGCACAAAACAGACCACCAATTCTATCAATTCTTACACAGCAGCCCATGCAAAGCATACCAACAACACTTATGGTAGAGGCATAAACTGATGGCAATCCCCTTCCAACAGCCCAACTGGGTGTAGGAGGCATATTAGGTTGATCTGAGGGAGGATTTGAGGTCGTATTTGAGGGGTTATTTGTAAGCGGCAAAGTCGGTGGAAAATCCATGCACAATATGGTGCATAATTTCTGAAGAATGTTCTATGATCCAGAGAATCCCATACACATACTTCGAGTCCTTCTCCCAATAAAGACACCCACAAGATCTCGCCGTTACTCTGGGGTGTAAAAACAATTTATGCAATCACAGCTCCCCTCCCACCTCCTGCCCTACTTACGGCTCATCCACTCGCAATACAACGTCGTTCTTCCGGACCAAAGAATCTTTCCCTGCCTTCGCCAATGATATCAACACAGGAGAACACAGGTAGGTATTGGCACACCTTGATCATCCAACTTCCAACAGAAAAATTGTGCCATCCAAATTTATCACTTGACACTTGATATAATATAATATAATAGACGCCCGCCGCCGCACGAGTTGATGCTGATGATACTAACGCCTTTATTTCTTCGAGCTTGAATTGAGAGGTGTAGGTGCAATTGCGGAATAGCAGGTTCCTTCGGCCGGAGGGTACTATATGGCTGAACCACCGATGCGGCATGTCTTTTGACTTTCGAGAGTTGGATGGGACATGTTTAAGGTTCTGGCAGATAATGCTGACCAAAAGGCATTTAATGCTGATTATAATGCCACTTGCCAGCATTAAAGTTGGCATTATGAACTTTAAATGCAGATACAAGAAAAGTGCATAAAACGACATTGAAACTAGCATTATCAATTGTTATTGGCCATAAAATGCATGAAAATGGCATTATGAAGGTATTTTCTGGCATTATCATCAGCATTATTGCAGCATTAAAAAAATCAAAAACTCAAGAAATAATGCTGGCATTATCTGCCAGAACCTTAGACATGTTACGCGGTCTATGTATGCTGGCTGGCCTGGGACCAGGTACTCATATGATGAGTACCAAAAAATGTGTCATATTTAGATTATTTTGAGACTGTTCTAACAAAGAAGTTATGAACATAATAACTGCATATAAGCGTTCATTGGTGTCTAAATATCACTT
>JALLOT010000517.1:0-19613 GCA_036939595.1 Thalassiosira livingstoniorum
CATCGATACTGACGAACATGAAGGATCCGAATTACTTGCAACTCTACCAGGTGCTCTTCCTCCATCAGTAGGCTACCTTACGTTCGACAATGCTCTCTCAAATAAAGCTGCTTCTTTACTTGTCAGTATTACCAGTGATCCAAATCGGAGATTTGATCTACGAGCGCTTGCGATTACCAACAGTCCTCATATTGATGGTTCAATATTTTTATCTCTGATCGATTCATTTTGCTCATTTCAGTATTTGAGGATACTTGATTTGAGCGGCAATCTCATTGGAGATATTGCCTCAGCAAAAATTCTTTCCCTAGCTCTATCATCCCCTACTTCCTTGATTGAACGACTCGATTTATCGAGAAACGGCATTGGCGAGGGTGCTGCTGTGAACGGAGTTCTTGAAGAATGTGATTTCAGCGCTTCAAAACTAGAAGTTCTAAATATCGCCTGGAACGATTTGGGGATAGGGGACGCTGCAACCTGCCTTGTGACACACCTTACTGGTCTCCTGTCAGAGCTTGTTTCGCTTGATATTTCAGGAAACAATCTTGCAGATGCTTTCTTGAATGCCCTCGGCAGTTCTCTCTCAAAAAATTGCAGGCTGGTTTATTTGAATGTCTCGCACAACCAATTCAGCCGATCATCAACAAACAGCTTTCTGTCAAGGCTCTACAGTTTGAGCAAGACTGACATGACAAGATATTTGTCTTTCATTCGTATGACTGGAAACATTCCACCACTTGCACCAAACCAAGAACTTCTTTTGAATGAAATCACTTCTGTGAATCGGCAACATGTTGCTGCCATTCATTTGAATAAACATCACAACATAACAACAATTGACTCTACCGTCCTCCCATATGGTTCCGAAGTGGATCAGATCGAAACAGATGAATTGTCAAGTCTATCCGGGGGGACTCTTCAAACTGGACGATCTTCAACTAAGCACCCTGGGATTGATCAGATTGCGGGAAATGCTGCATCTCCGCCTGGGATGGGAAATTCCCTTTCTAGAAATATGATCACTGTTTTATTTTCAGCCCCTCTTGTCTGGAGAGACAACCAAAATAATTACTTCCCAATTGAAATGCTTGATTTTGATCTTGAAAAGTCTCTCCTTTGGCAATGTTTCTCCGAAGCATCCGTTGATATTGACTTATCATTTGACAATGCTACAACAGACAGGTTCCAGGCAGTTATTACGAAGGGCTGCGGCTGTATGCACTTTTCTGGACATGGTCATCCCAATTTTCTTACCTTTGAAGATGGCCTTGGTGGTATTCACTGGTTGAGTGTCGATCAATTAAAAGCACTCATTTCTGGTGGCCGCGATGATGGAAGCCCTCCTTTTAATTTTGTCTTTGTTTCTGCTTGTCATTCTGCACTCGCTGGCAAGACGTTTGTCGACTCAGGCGTGCCACATGTTGTATGTTGCCAGCAGGAGGCTCAGTTAATGGACAGAGGGGCACTCGCATTTACTCGGGCTTTTTATCTCGCCTTAGCAGTAGGAAAGACTGTCAAAGATTCTTTTGAAATCGGAAAGCAAGCAGTGTCATGCTCTCCAACTGTACCGAATCCTGTCCAAGAGATGGAAAAGTTCATGCTATTGCCAGAAGATGGTGACCACGATGTCCCCATATTCAATGCAGAACGCGTCGCAGATTGGCCAACTTCACAGGCAAAAAAGCAGGGCCTTCTTAGAAATCCTCCTGGAAGATCTACAGAAGAATCAGAGTCAGTTCTACCAACTCCTCCCCAGGGATTCCTTGGAAGAGAGACTGACATGTATTATGTCCTGAATTTAGTGCTTACAAGACGATTTGTGAATGTAGTGGGACCAACGGGGATCGGGCGGAGTAGTTTGGCTGCAGCTTTATGTCACTACATTGATGGTCGAAAGAGCACCATGAAGTTCGATCACATATATTTCGTCCGGTCTACGATGACACGTTCTGGATCTGAAAGATATTCCCCCATCACTGCCCTTTACAATCAACTTGAGTCTATTGGGAAAATAGGCCCCCTACCGGAAGAAGCTGACCTCGACGAAACAATTCAAGAAATCTTAAAATCATTAAGACTGACGAAAACACTCCTCGTTTTTGATAGAGTCGAAACTCTAGAAGGATCTGCCGAAGCCCAGGATTTAAACTTTTTTCTGGGCCAAATTTTTACTGACACGAAAGATGTCCATGTTTTAATGACATCTGGCAAATCAGTCGGCCTGTCAGCACACGTCGGGGTAGGAGAAAATATTTACAATTTGGGACCATTGAGCTTCAGGAACACAGTGAAACTGTTCGCTTACCTTTGTCCCCTCATACACAGTCCCCGAGAGCGTAAAGAACTTTTGGATCTACTGGCATCAGATACAGAAAATGATAGACTGTCAGAAGGTGATGAAAATTCAAGGCAAATAAAAGCCATGCTTGGAGGGGGCATCCCTGCAAAAACCTTCTCGGTAGCATATCAAATGACTTCAGATGAATTTCAGGTGTTGAAAAATCTTCGGGCAAACACTCCAATCAATGAAAATGAATCGTGACATTTTTTATAAAAACAAAAATACAGTTAAGGGGTTTTTTACCTACCAATATTACTTTTCTAAAATTTGCAACATCTGACCTAGTACGAGTAATAGTTGATGGGTTTGGCAAAGGCTGTACTTTTACATAGTGCTATGTTTCCTCGCCCCAACAACCAAAGGAGTGGATCTTGGAAAAATGAATTAGCTTTGGAACAACACTGCCGATCAATCTTTCCTGCTATGCAAAACCTCGAGGACATCATTTGTCACTATGAAAGTACCAGCTTTGTGGCGTGGATGTCACAAAGATTTCAAATAAAAAGATGTTAACTCCGCATCCAGACTGCACTTCATAGCATGACTTGAATATGTCTTAATTCTGATACCGGTAAGATTGCTATAAATGTTAGTTCTTAGGATGAAGGAATCAATAATTTGGATGTTGATAAAATTAAGAGTTATTCCACGCATAGGGAAATCATTATTCATCGTAACTCAATTTTTTAGCACGTCATCACCACCACTTGATCAAACACCGATCGAAAAACCCCGGTTCCACCCTCACAGGACAAATCATCGAAACTCCAAACTGTCCCCCAGGACTCCCCAAAATATGTTGCATCAATGGTGCTTTCGAATACCCGTTTTGCTCATACCACTTCACCAAACCTCCCGAACCATTGTCATCGGCAACGAGTACCGTGAAATCCACACCTTGTACGGCATGAATTGCGGAAATGACTTCCAGTGCCAATGCTCCGACGTTTCGATTGCGGTATTCTGGTTCTACGAACATGTAGACTATGGCGGCTATTCCTACTGAGAATTGTGGGGGGTTTATTTGGTAGATTTCTCGTATTGTCGTGTCAACTGTTGGAAGAAAACAATAGTCAGCAACGAAGATGTTTTTTTTGTGGGCAAATTTATAGAAGAAAGGCACTATGGTCTTCAGACAAATGTAACTCACTTTCATCACACGATGGTCCCCTTGCCGTAGTTATTCCAAACCTTCCAATTTTTATTTTGCCCTTCCCCGGCTCTGAAAACCGAATGAAAAAAAAGTTTGATTGATACATATTTTTGGAGCCGAACAATCGACAAAATAATTCATCAACAACCTACTAACCTCTATAATAAGCCTCCAACAAGGCCCTCCCACCCCTAGGACAAAGAATGGGTGGCATCTCCTCCCCCCTCAATTTCAAATCCCATCGAATGGCTTTCGCTCCCAACTTAATTTTCCATCGGTCGATAAAGGATGTTTCTTCGGGAGGACGGAGGCGCCATTCGATGTTGGCGTGGGTTAGAGGGATATTATTATTATTATTTTCGGATGTGATTTTCGTTGGGTTGGATGGGTTTGATAGGTTGTTTTGGTCTAGATTATTTGATGGAGTGGAGGCGCCCGTGGACAAATAATACGATTTTGTTCGTCGAGTGGGGTGTGTCATACCAGTCAAACCCACCAGATGTGATGGCGAAGGAGCGAAACCATTTACTGTCGATAGAAAAAATGTTGGCCACAGCCAACAAATGGCGGCAGCAGCAATTAGGAGGAAGTTGTTTCTCATTGGAAGACAAATGATTGTTCTATGGCTTTCAGAGGATTTCCACTTTTCGCTGGGCAAGGAAGTATTCTGCCAGCTGAAGCCAGGTGAAGTCCCCTTTTGTTTTACTCGGTTTTACTGTTCCACAAAAAATTGTTCGGTGTATCTTTTCACTTGCGTTGAAACCGGCGTTGGAGGTTGGTGTTTAGTGCGTTGCATTAGTTCTCCTTGCTTTTCGTCTCCGTTGGCATGACTGGGTGGCGTTTGGTGGTTGGTGGTGTCATGGGCGCGGCGCGGCCGGCGGTGGGCGGGATATGAGGTAAAAAAATAATGCGATAGTAGTATGGTAGGAGTATGAGATAGTATGAGGATAGTATGGTATTGCATGGTATTGTACCTACCGTATATCGTTGCTATTAAGGGTGCGCAAATGTCGAGTACATGCGAACCTTACCCTTATTCAGCGTGATTTGTTAGTGATTTTTACATGGTGCGGTTTTTCGCGCATTCGACACACCCAGTACAATCAGCCCCCTTTCTACTGAACAATTTCTACCAAGTGTTTTGAGATTTATTGCTGTTTATTGCCATAACTCAGCGAGTTTTTAAGGTGGTAGGCAGTGCAGCATATTGAAATAAAAGTGGGAATTAGTACAATGCAGACGTAGTACGTCAGAGAAGCTACCTATGAGCGATCAAAAATTATAGCCAAATGTCCTGGAAATTTGAAGAAATGGTCAAAATACCCTTATTCGGCGGGTACCGTTAATAGCAGCGATATACGGTAAGTTAAGTAGTTGTAGTAGGTATGTGGGTAGGTACCTAGATAGGTAGGTAAGTAGGTAGGTATTTAGTCCTCTAGATAGTAGAGGTCACAGCACAATAAGTAAAATACATAGAGTACAGGATAAAAAAATAATTTGAAATTCAAAACTTTCACATGGTGGTATTATTATCATGATTGAGTGAGCATGAGTGCAGTGATTGCCGGCATAGAAGGGAGTCATGCCATGGCACAATCATTTTTCAACAAAAAATAAAATAATGTCTTGAGATCATGTCAGTGGAAAAGAAGATGCCGCAGAGGTATAATTATACAAGTAACGAAATCAGGTAGGGCCCTTCTGTTCATTTTATGAGAGATTGTGATGTCACGATTATTTGCATTTGCTAATGCCTCTTACCTTTGTCCATCAACTGACTGGGTTCAAATCAAAGGGCGCTTCGATCTATCTTTGACTACCATGCAACAAACAACAAACACGATGAAGCCTCTGAGAGAAATGTCTGCGAAGACAACCAGACAATTTACTTGGCTCAACTATATTGGATAATAGATGAGCTAAGTGCCAGCGATTCTGAACGAGAATCAATGAAAAGTTCAGTTGATGAGCTCAACGAACAGCAACAACAACGACTGAAGGATCGCCCAAAATCATCTTGCGGCATAAGTGAAACAAAAAAAGGCAGGGGAGTTAAAATTTCTGATGATGTGTGTCCGCCTGGGTGCATTCCGTTCAATTCGTTCATTACTATAATTGATAAGGGGAGGAAGGTAATTTTAAATGCATCTTCAGATGAGATTGACATAAAAAACTCAACCTACAGCAAGGTTAGCAACAATGCGATGGGGGAAAGCGATCCTATCGAAAGCCAAAATATGCACTTCATCCGAGTTCTAGAATCTTACCGCAGGCGTTGCGATTCTGAAGGAAACTATTTGAAAGCGAAGGAGTTCATGGGACATGTCGAATGCCTTAAAAAAGATGAAGAGTCAAGACAGCTTCAAATAATCCAAAATAGGCACGGGCGTGTTAGGAAAAAGATTGTGGCTGCTCATGACAAGCAATATCAGGAATTCAATCAAAGTAAGATTAAAAATCGTTTTGTTTTAAATTACAGAATCTTCCGAAATCGCAAAGATGTAACCTGCATTCATTGCTGCCAGCATGGGATCGATTTTTGGAAGACTTTGAGCGAAAGTCACAAAACTATGTTGAAGAATTAAGCAAAACGCATGAGCAGCAGCTGGCATCCCTACAAAAACAATTGTCAGAAGAATCATCGTCAAAACCTCCAAAGTGGTCGCGTGATCTCATGGACTGGAGAAAGCGTCAGGTTGTCATGGCTGATCAACAGTTGTACCAAGAGGCTCAACGGAACAAAATCGTCTCGGATGCTCTGGAAGAGGAAGAGAAGTCCAACATGAGCTCTAACTTTCTTAGTTCCTTGCAGAAAAAAGAATCAAATTTGATGAAGCAACATAGGGCTGAAAAGGATGCACTGATGAAAAGAATCGATGCAAAGCGAAGAGAGCATGGGAAACAGCGCGAGCTTGATTGCGAAAGACTTTGTCAAAGGAACAGAAACATTTTGGCGGCAATGGAGTCAAAGCACGTAAGATTTCAGAAGGAAGAAGGTTGTGGATGCAAGCACTTGTCATGACTCACAGTCATTTTAATCTTGTGTGTTTGTGGTTTTTGTGCAAACAGGCAACTTTGTGTAAAGCAGTTTCTTTGACCATTGAACGAAAAATGAGAGATACGACGGGGGCATGATCAACATCAGTAACAAGCTCCAATGGATTGTCGACGAAAGCTTTGCATCGATGCCAACAATCAAGTCTCCTTTATTTCTCACTTAAGTCGAGTAGCGAATGCCAACCACTCTAATGATGTTTAAATGAGGAAATGAATTGTGCTAATAGTATTTTTTGATGCGAATTTGTTTTAATTTGGATGCGCCGGCTACCACTAGATTTCGTTGTGTACATTTACGTAAAGGTAGAAAGTTAGTGTATCTAAAACATGCCCTCGTACACGCCCCAGCCGTGTTCAGATACACGGACCCTCTTCCTCTTCACTTTCCGTTGCAATGACAACATGGAACTTGAATCAACTTAGGCAGTAGGATGTCGTATTTCCTTCAGCAACTGCTGCCCCTGGCTTCTTCAGAGCGACGCCAGCCAGTAACTGAGCCTCCCATTTCGCCAAGTACTCCTTCGCCGTTTTCAGACTTGCATTTGCCTCCTCTGCCACTCTCTTGACTCGCCCTAAGCGTTCGTGTGCCGTTTGAGAGTTTCCATCGCGGTCAAGACTTCTTCCTTGGAAGAGGACACCTCTGCCTGTGCCTGGTTTCTTCGCACATCTTCTGCTTCGTTTTCCCGGGCGGCTTCGAGGAGGCTTGCTCCAGGGACAGCGACAGGAGCAGCGGTGGGGGTGGCACTTGCGGCAGCAGTAAGGGATGCCACAGAATAGGCATTTTCGTCGAGACTGACACTTGGGTTAGATGATTCAGAGCTGCTGCAGCTTCTAATTTTTTTCGCTACTGGTCCAGGCGGGACATCTGACTTTTTTGAAACAATCCAAAAAATTCGCAATTTTTGAGAGTGCTGTTGACTAGTTTTGACCTCAACCACCTAAAGGAGCCAGCGCTAGCAAAAAGAAGCACTTAACTGCGATATGAAATGGCACCAACAGATAATTCCACCCCAGCAATGTGCAATACCCTGTCTCACAAATGAGGCAATGCGCCACAGACCTTGCCACTGCGTTTGCGGACTAAAAACAAGCAACTCGACACAACGATTAATTTCCTACTCTAGAGGTCGTCAACACTGGCAATGTCGTCAAGCTTGAAAGTGTCACAAAAGAAGCAAGAGCTCTCTTCTTCAGGATAACTAAAGCCACACTCAGCACAAACCCACTCTTTGTTTGAATGTTGTGAAGCAGTAGGTTCACATTTAGCAGGAGCTGCAGATGAAGATGCAGTAGGAACTTCACAAGACACTTTAACAGGGTCAGCATTGATTGGCTTCAAGGGAGATTCGAGGCAAATTTCAAAGCTGTCGTTTTTAAAATCTTTGCAGAAGTGACAAAGTTCATCATTTGAGTACGTCAAGCCACAATCGTCGCAAGTCCATGTTGCCAGCCGTGGCAACTGTGGTGGGATGTTTTTGATTTGATCTTTTCTTGTGTTAGTCCCTCTAAAAGAAGGATCATTTTTCGCCGTTCCTTTTGGCATGAAGTCAAAGGGGAGATCAATTGGGCGGCTGGCGGTTGAGAGTGAGTAAAAAGACTTTTTCGGAGATTGATTTGCCACTGGTTTCTTGGAGAAGTCACCGTGTTGACGTTGGTGCTGTGTTGAAGCTGGACGGCTCAAAGCAGAGAATGAACAAGAAGAAAAATGCGAAGAGGGTCCGTTCATTGCTTGAGAGAGTTTGTGGCTTGGCGCCTCAGAATTATCTTGATCTATCTTGTCGGGTTTTGATCTCTCCCCTTTCAAAGCTTGAGAAATTCTTGCGGTCAGAGCAGAAATGGAACTTGAGATGAAAGTACGAGCATTGTGATGTTGATGATCAAGTCCTTCGGTTGAGTTCAAAGAAGGGGTTCCTCCTTGGGGAGATGTTTTTTTGGACATGAAATTAAAAGGCAGATCGTCTGAAGGATGAAATCCAACATATTCGGGGTCATTACTTTCGTTTCTAACAAAATTGAAACATTTGTCTCGGTGCAACGGATCTGAATAGAAAGGATGTGTATAAGAATAATCAGAACTACTCGGAAGCAACATGGACGCATTGCGAACATAGCGAGATCTGCTGGAATTTTCCTTTGTTGAGAATGCCATCGAACGGGGCACCTTCGATGCCTCTACCTTGAAACGATGACATGCAAGCTTTTCCAGTTCATAAAAGAGGGTGCCATTTGGTGCAGAAGGTTTAGATTTTTGCGGCACAAAATTGAACGGTAGCGCAAATGACTCCAATAGTGGAGGCGTGACTGAGTTATCTTTGCTTGCATTGCAAAGAACATCCACCAGAGCTTCAGAATCACGGGAAGGAATATCGACAGAGGCATCAGCAATTGTAACGGCAGGTGCATATGTGTTTTCATTGTTTTCCGCTTGGAATTCAGGATTGGTGCTTCGATTGGAAGTATCGCTAGTGCCGACATCCGAATTCGTGTAAAGATTTGTAGTAGGAGAGACAACATGAATATCTACGGCCGTCGCCTTTGATAGATCATTGAAAGAGCCTTCGGATTCTGTGTCCGATGCACTACCTCCCTTTGCGCCGCTTTCTTCGTCAGATAGGTCATGTTCTTCACTGGTTTTAGGGCAATTGCCATCTTCTGTGCACGGTAGGTTCTGTTCGAAAGACCCTTTCGTGTGGCTATCCACTTCGTCTTTGAGAATCTCTTTTGGCTGTTGAGTTTGCATATAGTCTTTTCTGCCTATGCCTTTGCCAGAAGTAATGAGATCCAGTTGAGACGATTGAAATGACAGTGTGTAAAATATTGACGACAGCGCGCTGCAGAATTTAAGCACGAAAACTCACATTTTTTGACAATCCTAGTTTCAAGCCCCTTCGTTGCGCCAGCGGATCTGATGGCGCGAGAGGAAAAGAGGCAGCCCCCGCCTGATTGAGTTTTATTTTTGTTATTGCCAAGGTTGTAATTTGATAGTTTTTCCCGACGTTCACTCAATATCTGACATGCAATGGATTGCGCCAGCGATTGAGAAGAGATATTTGATGTTTTCCTTGAAACATGCTTGTCAGACGAAGGGGTCTTGAAAGGGGACTTGTGTACCTGTACCGAGCTCTGCGCTGAGTTGAATAACCATTGTTTTGAGTCTCAGATGTCTGGATTTCTTTTGTAGCTGGAACCACGCTGCCTCTTCCAGGCGTAGAGCGAGTGAGTTTCTTCAAAACGTAGTAATATCTGTTGATTGGTTGACGACGAAACTTTCGTGGAGAATTGTTTCCTTGACAGATAGTTCGGCGACGTTTACGAGGTGGAAAATCTTCATTGGAATCAAAGCTACGCGATGCATGTGAAAAGGGCCGTTTAATGGGAAGTCTCAGCACATTATGGCTTTCTTCGCCCCACTCATCAAATCGGATCCTTCGTCTGGAAATTGCATCACTTCTGGATAATGTTTCGTCACACCCAACGTCACGTTGTCTTTTCATTCTCCTTGCTGATGCATTCTTCATGTTTGAACTTCCCGGGGTTACTATTGAAGGGCGAACCGAGGAGTCTTTTGATATTGAAACAAGTTCCTCAGACTTTTTTGTCCCATAATCCCGAGTGAATTTTTGGCGTGAGCTGTCTGGAGTGACTTCATTCACATTTTTTTCATATGTACGATGTTGTTGGACTCTGCCCTTTTTCCACTTGGAATAAGCTGACACTACGTAGCGATCATAATTCTGCGTCAAACTTTTGAAGAATCCACTCTCATGGTTGTGTTTGGGTGTCAATGTCGGATTGGTTGGAGTGTTGCTTGTGAGGTAAATGTCGGCTGCACTGTTGGGATTGGCCTTATAGGCCACCACTTTGGAGGCAGGTCTTGAACGATGCACAAACGTTAGCGCAGGCGACTTCCCCTGGGTCGTACTGATTGATTTCGCCTTGTAAAAGTTGGCAGTCTTCGACGGACTTGAAAGAAAGCCGATATCACGAGTGAAATTTCCCTTTTTTCGCTGAGTCCGCTGGAGAGGAGGCTGATTGTTGTGGCAAAGCAAATTGTGGTTATTGTGAAGTTCAGTGCCATTGCGTAAAATGGGATGTATTTTGTTTCGTTCTTCGTTCTTATTTGATTCCTTCGATGGCTTCGAATCCTTCATATTTTCAGTAGAGCATCCATTGGGTCTCGACGAAGAATGTGACGAAATTGCCTTTTCCATTGGAGCAAGGTGAGAATCATCCGTTTGCTTCTCTCTCCCGTCTTTTGAAATTCGTACTGTGTAATAGGGCACCAGTAAATCATCCAAATGGACAGCGAGAATGGTTGCCTTCTCTGGTGCATGATGTGAGGACTTATAAAGAACGGACTGTCCTTTTTGATACTTGCCTCCTTGGGTGTTATGGAGAGGTTGTAATTTATTACTAGAAACACTCTCAGTACTTAGCTTCTTCGTACCATTTTTGGTGCATTTTTCAGACAAATTCTCGTCATTCGATGGGAGTGAGACGTCATTATGTACCATTGTCCGTGCTTTCGAATGGTTTGGAAACGATGGGTGCGAGTATGGATTAGGCGGCAATGAGGCACTGCGATAAGAGTTCTTTGTTTTCATTTCTTTGAACAAAATTGTTAATAATGGCAAATGATGAATTGGACCGATTGAAGTGATGGTCAGAGAATTGCGAAGTTGACGGGGACGATGAGATGGGTATGTAATAATGCGGATGGACTCGTTTCACTCGATGGCAACAATGATTTTTCCGATGTCGAAAGTGAATTCGATGCGTCATTGGCTGTGTTGGCAACGTGAATTTCACAATTTAAAATCGCCCTCACGAAACACCCATGACTCCAATCCCAGACTCTCGTGAAACAAGACTGAAAAGAGGAAAAGACAGTAGAAAACCTAGTGCGGTGCAAAACTTGGTCGTGTGAAGAGGGAATGATGCAAGGAGTGGTGTGAACACGAGTCAAAACCGACCAAAACAAGTCAAAGAAAGAATTTTTTTCTTCCATGACATGAATGAAAACCTTGCAATCGTGCAAACAGTTACCATGAGAGCATCGCCATGAGAGGCAGAGCCAAAAGTTACCATCTGGAAAAAGTTGAAAATCCTACCAAAATGTGCAAACATTCACCATGAGAGCAGAGCCCATTTGAAAAAGTTGAAAAATCCCGACGAACGATAGAGTGCTGAAAGGAAATGCCGAGTCCCACATTAGAGTTGTCCGTCATTTTCACCAAGTGTGTCGTGCTGAGAGACTAGATGGCTGCCGAGAGGCCTCGTCAGATGCTGTCAGATGCCATTCAATCTAATGCTTCAAACACTATCGGCATATCTTTTCGAAGAATGACGATGCATGTTGAAAAAGGGTTTTTATTGCAAGCCGCTCTAGGTAGAGACTAGATGGCTGCCAATAGGCCTTGTCAGAGTGCCATTGATTCAAGTGCTTCAAACACTGCTGGTATCTTTTCGAGTGAATGAAGATGCATTTTGAAAGGGTTTTCATTGCAAGTAGCTCTTATGATGAGGTGATAGTGCGCGGTGAGACGAATTGCAAAGTTGAAATCTCTGCCGCGAAGGACACCTTACCGGCAGGACCGTATTCTAGAGCATTGCAATAAAAAAGAAGGCCATTCAAATAGCCTCTTTGTCGACCGCCCGCTTTCAAGGTATGGGGAGCACAAAAAGTAGAGGGGGAGGAGATGCTGTATTGATATTTCACATCTTCCCCTCTGTCCGGCCTTGCATCATTCCCCAGCTGCCCAACCCCAACCAAAAGCTGCTCCCAATTAGCAATTAGGCAAATCAAGTCTCAATTCTCAATTCAGAGGCAAAAATCGACAAATGAAATTCCACATCCAACTCGAACCAGCTCGAATCACCCAAAACACGCTTGATGACTTGATTCTATTTGATTGACTGCTAAAAGACTCTTGACTCTCAGCTCCACCAAATGGGAATTTCCATTTGTTTTTGAGGGCGCAATGTAGATGTAAATACAGACAGATCGAGGATCGAAGCTTCCCCCCTTGAATCTTCTCGAATTTTGTGCAGCCTTGAATTGGTACTAGGAAACCACACTTTCAACTAAAAAGTTTTCGGAATTCCCCCTTTCATTGAGTTTTCCAAAAAGCATCATTTTTTCCCGGCGCTTATGGCGCCATTCAACACACATTGTTGGACGTTTGGAGAAAGGAAGAGATCGGCCAAATATTCGGACATCGTTGTGAGCAAATAATATTCCGACGGACTTCTCGTGAAAGCATCACATTCTCTCAATTTCAGAGACGAAGTTGTCTATGATTGTCTCGTCTTTCGTCTTGTCCTCATTGCAAAAGATTCGGATGAGCTCGAAACTGCTGAAACTTCAAAATCAAAGCTTCTCGATCTTTCTTGACACGTCAACAATCACTCCAAATAATCCTCACGAGTTTCATGTAAAGTGTGATGTGACTGATAAAATAATAACTCCCCGAATCGATGACTCCATGGCTCCGTGGCCCAACAACAAAAAGGCCGGAAGCTGCACTCTGCATTCTGCACACAACCCATGCAAAATTCCCCTAGCTTGCCTTGTTCTCTGTCTTTCTCCTCGCAAATCGCAGTCCATCTTCATCAAAGCTCCGAGTCGGTTGTTTGTGGGGGTTCTTCAGTGTCGCGTTTGGCCTTTGCCGCGGCCACAACCAAAGACCACAGCCGCGATGCCTCAATCCTCAATCCTCAATCCTCAATCCTCAATCCTCAATCCTCGCCTCAATTAATCCTAATTCATGCCGGCACGGCCATGGCCGGAAGAGGCCGGAACTGAAACTGGCCGGCGCGGAAGCAAGAAGCAAATTTTGGATCTTATTTTTGGCGCGGGGCTGCGCGATGCGCGAGGGATTGGCTTTTGGCGATCATATATCCTACATTAAAAATGTATAGAAAAAAATTTGAAACTGAAAACAACTTTATTCCTACAACATACTTACCTAAAAGTTACTCCTCATTAAAAAATCATGTGCAAAGTGCAAAGCTCTTGCACTCACTCACCATGGGGATATTTTTAGTTTGAGCAACATCCAACATCGCTTCTTTAATTTTAACATGGTTGCCACAAATAATATACATCTCCCTTTTCTCCATCCCACAGCCAGATTGCATTACATTCATGAGGAGAGTCCTCAATTTCTGTGTTCTGGTCTTGTATCATTCCCATGTGTGTTATACAATCATGAATCAAAAATATTACTACCAGAATACAGCAACTGATTAGTTTTGTTATTGAACAGTTGATAGCAGTAATTTATCATGTATCCATCCTCTCTAGAAACTATCATTTGATGTGCTCCATGAGGTGAAAATATATATTGTTGCTGTTGAAATTGGCTGAAATTGGAGCAAATCAAGGATTTTCTATATTTTCTCTAACTTGAAAAGTGAAAAACAAACAATAGACAACATGTGTGTGATGAAAGAATATATTTACATCATTAACCATCACCTCCAATGACAGAACTGATAGTGAGAATGACCAACAAAAAAACTTACACATCAAATTTTGGAAGTAAATTGGTGCAAAGGCCAAATATTTATCCACCTGGAAAATCTGTAAACTTTTAATCTTTCAAATTTTCAGCTCAATCAAGGCTGGTCTTTCCCTTTGGTATAGTTTCTTGATACTTCAGTTAAATGAAATTACTTTGAGGGGGGTGTGAAATATTGATATTTAGTGAATGAAATTCACAAAAGATACTTTTTAAGCAAACACGGGATAGGTATAATGTTACTTCTTTAGCAATATTTGTTTTGAACTATATTACATTTGATTTGAATACTATGAAATTGTTTTATTGTCAAAATCAAAATGTTTGATACTTAGCCAGTTGGTAAAAACATACTTGTTTACTATTGATTTAGTGAATAAAATTCATCAAAGATATTTTTTTAAGCAAACACAAGATAGTCATTGTGTTACTTCTTTAGAAATATTTGTCATTTTTACTCTGTTGCATCTTATTTTAGGACTATAAAATTGTTTTATCATCAAATCAATATTTTTGATACTTAGCCATTTGCCAAAAACTAAAAAGAGAGCATTTAAATTTTTGAATCTGAGGTACTGCAAAGCACTATCACTGTCTTAATGATTTGAAATTCTGTTGGACAAACATTATGAACACAGTGGCATATCATTCACTCTACCCTGACCTTGTTATTAATAAGACCAAAACTTAAATAAGATAACTGTGAGGATTCCACTTATAATTGATGTGCTATATCTCTCAGCAGTTCCACGCACAAGAATAAGACTAAAAATTATCTCCTTCTTATTACCAAAGCCAAACAAGGAAATATGTCTCACCACATAATCACATGAAGTTTGCTACATTTACACAATACCTCACAACATTGAGTCATTTTTACATCATAGCATAGAAAAGGATTCATTTGGAATATGTTTGGAAAATTTATATACATCCACATGGCATTAAATTCCATGCACTGAATGCTATTCATATTGTTGATAAATTAAAAAAGAGAAGTGATGAATAATACAATAGTTCAAAAAAACTCATTCACAATCACAATCTGCAATCATATTGCATGTTACCAATATTTTAGTATTCAAATGTCTTGGTCTTATTTAGATAGGCATCTTCCTTTGGTGTTGAGCCCATAAGTATATTTATTTCCCCCATTACAAACAATAGAATGTTCATACACATTATTCAGTTGTTGTAATGATGAATAATGAGCAAACGACCCTTCACCATCATCCACCAGAAGCTTTTGAGTGACTCAAAAACATAACAACAGAAGAAGATATTTTAACTAGAGCATCTGATGTATGCTTGTGGCATACTCCTATTGACACCACAAGCAAACACACTGTCTCTTACAAACCCTATACTTATACAATCTTTCTCACAAAAAATACTAGTTTGTGAGCTTTGAGGTCCCAGGTTGTTCAAGGTATGTACTATTATTCTAATAAAGCAAAATTTCATATTGCCATCATCCAAAAACCATTTTGTTGATGTTAAATTCTATTGTGTGTCTGGGATTTAACTGATTTGAAAGATGCAAAGAATAAATTTTCAATTTTATCTATATAGCTATTTCACTAGTTAGTAATCTATTTTTTATCTCTTCCCAAGTATTCATTGAATTTGTTTCACAACAAAGTTATCTTTTTGTTCCAAAAAAAGGAAAAGCAAACCAAGTATATTACATAGGTTTTTCATATTTTCTGTGCAATTTAGAAATTTTCTTTGTTAAAATTGTGTGATACAATAAATAACTCTTATGGTAAAGTATGTTTGTACTAATGGTGGAGATGGGTAAAGAAAGACCTAGAAAAGGTATTATCATTTTTTGCCCCTGTCAACTCATTTTTGTTTTTCTGTGGCTTATCTAGCACATAATATCATGGTGTGAATGTTTGATACATTTTTTGAGTACATCAATAAAAAAATGTGTTATGTTAATAACATGCTCTCTCAATATAAATACAAGTAGTGTCTGATCAGAAGAAATATTTCTCACAAAGGAATGACCAACTGAAAATATTCTCATATCTCACTCTTTGAATGTACACTACTTTTATCCTGCATCAAACTTAAATGAATAATATTAACTCCCCAAAATTATACAAAGACTATTCCCTGGTTGATGTACAGTGTACAGTGTCCAGATCAACCATAGCAACATTGTAGAACCCCCCTCTTGAATGGCATGCCTATACCATGTAGTACTGACACTTCATTTTTTGAAGGATAAGTTTTATGAAGTCTGCCTGATATTCTCCCATTTATGTATGACAAGACCTCATTGAAGTTTTTCATGCCTCAATAGTAGTTATTGAGTGTAGATTGTCTATCAAAACCAGCATGCCTTCAAATACAAAATGCAACAGATGTGCTCTCAGCTTCTTTCTTCTCAAAAGACTATATAATTTTTGTTACTGACTAGTGTATGACATCTACCTACATTAAAGAAAGCTGCTTTGTTCAAGGAAAAAACAAAAGATTATTGTGGATCTTACTACATCACTACTATAGAGCTGTGTTTTTCAATGATGTGCTGACATATTATGATATGACTTAGAAAACTTCTATTGTGATAAAGTACATTAAACATACCAGTTGTTTCTACTAAAAGTAAAAGCAAAGCAAATTAAATTTTTACATTGGTTCATCCATATTTTCTGTGCAATTACTAGAAAGATCCACATAATATAATAGCCTATCAGTAGCATTAATTGTATTTTGTAGCTACAGATTCTATCACATATTTGTGATACAACTTTATTGAATACATCAACAGATGGAGAAGAAAACTTCTTTTTTCAGCTAAATATCTATTATGATCATACTAACAAAAGAATTCAATAATTGCACAAGTAATATTTTGGCAGAAGTACTACTACTCTCACAACATATGGCCAACTAAAACTATTTCATACACTTGAGTCTTTGTGTGTACATTATATTGTTGATCACACTTTGTTGCAGATTATTGATGTTGATATCATACATAATTTTTCAAAGTCTAGTCCAAGTTCCTGATGAATTCACATCCAATTCTTCCTGATATTGCATACTAGTACTTAGTTTAGTCTCAATGAAAAAATATATAATCCCTCTTGGATCATGACTATACCATGTAGGATTCTACTTAGATCCATTTATTGTATTCCAAAAGGCTTTTTTATTTGAAATATATTACAATATAAAAAGAAAAGCAAGGAATATAAGAAAATTTTCCTTATAGGAGTACACACAAAAATAAACTGCATTGTATAATACATGCCAAGTGGACCAAAAATGGTTTTATGCAACTGTTATGATCCATAACTGATATGGAATAAATAGTTGTATGATATTCCATAGTTCTAATAATTCTGTTTTAGAGGATGATAATCATAAAGTATGTCTGATATTCCCCATTTCATTGTAAAATGAGCATGCTGCTGAAGTTTTTAAGCTCCAATATTAGTCTTTAAGTAGACTGACAATTAAAAATTGGTATTCCTTCAAGTAACAAAAACAAGTAAATGAATTATCAGCTTCTCCTCTGAGGCTGTGGATAATTGTTCTCTATTAATTAACATGGAACAAAGTTTTTGTTTTGTGAAATAGATATCCACTACATCACTATTTACATGAAGCTGATTTAGAAAAAGAATAGTGATCAAGGTGACTCTTGCAGCATCACTATCACAATATGGTGTTATCTAGTGAATGGTTGTATGAACATTATACAAAATAGATCATTTCATAAATTACAATGTTATGCTTAATTTCCTTGTTCCTTATAAAAAAAACACAAAAAACACCAAAAACATGGTCTATTCATAATATTACCTGATTTGATGCAATGTAAACTATTACTTAAAAGATATAACATGAATGTAAATGTACAAAAGAACCCAGTATTAATTACAATGACAAAGAACTATATAAGTAAATTCTCTACAAGTAAAATTAATATCAAAGCACTTTCCAAAACCACCAAATCCCATGAAAACCTTATCATTGCTCTTACTTCAATAGTAGACTAGTAACATTATCTTTTCCTCTGATATTGATATATCAGAATTTGAGAAGGGTATAGATGAACATTCTTCAAAACAAGATTTCAATTAAAAGGAAAATATTATTAGTGTTCAAGAGTCAGTGTTGATGTTTTCATTGAAGATATGATATTTCACATAAAGAAGTGACCTTTTCTCACATTGTCAAAAACAAATTATATCATTGGTCATTTGGGTCTGGGTATGTTGTAATCTTTGCCCCTTCTTGAATTATCAAAATTCAAAATTTCTGAGGACAATCAATAAACTCAAATCAGCTCAAAGCAAAAAGATCAATTTGTTAGATTTTTTCCAACAATCTTACAAATTCCTATGTAAATGGTAGATCAAACACACTTCACCATATTTTTGCATTCCTTATCAGCACATCAACATCAATGAATCATGCTGATAGGTGGTCACATAATAAGTACAAGTTAAGACTTATCACAAATGCATACAAAAGATATTAGTAATCTTAGTCAAATTTTTTTTAGTTTCTCTTCAGGATCAAACATCAATAATTCTTACAGTTTTAGGTTAAATTGTAGTGTTCAATATTATACAGGCAACATTATTTCATCTGTTTCATATCAAATAATCTCACCTCAAGCTTAAAATTTTAGTATCTGCACATTTCATAAGTCAGTGCAATAAATTATTGGCATCATGAATATTCAGAATGTGATCATTGAATGATTGTAAGTGGTTAGGCCATTGGTCAGTGCTCCATTTTCATCGTTATTTCTGAATAAATTTGACATATTCCATAGTAAGAATATTGGCCAATTCTGTTTAAAGCAAATAATGAAATGAAATCAATTACATAGACTTTTGCATACTTTTGTGTAATATTGATTATGATGAGGAACAAAAAATAATATGTGTGACAAATAATACCGTAGCTCTCAGTACCAAGTATTCCATAGAAATGGTGACAGGGCTGGTTCATGAGAAAGACCCATTACAAATAATATTTGATCCAAATAATCATCTCAACTATATTTTCCAGTAGCTTGTCTACAGATAGATGATATCTGTAGTCTTTCAAACTATATAGTTGCAACAAGTGCCAATAAACCAAGATATTTTTTTAACAAACAATGTGCACAGTTTGCTCTTAATATATTAATTGATTATGTGATAAAAATGAGTGACCTCTAGTATGTGGAGTTATCTTTCATGTAAGGGAAAGATATTCTATTTTGTATCACACAAGCTTTTGAGTTTAAATTCTTTTGATGTAATCAACGTTTATCATGAGTTTAAAGTTTTTTATTAAACTTATTAACAAATATTTATGATCCACAAAAAATAATATCATTGTTTGTTATTATTGGCTTCTATACCTGTGACATCTGTTACTTCATCAATACCAATGTCTGATGAGCTTCCTTTCTGAGTGCCCTGTTACAATTTGTATTTGTTATACTCAATTCTATGTGTAATCAATATTATGGAAGCAATCTTGAATGACATGACTAAACCATGTAGTACTGATACTCAAT
>JALLOT010000519.1:0-14405 GCA_036939595.1 Thalassiosira livingstoniorum
CTTAAGTACAAAAATAGCACTAAGTTGCTGAGTACCTCCAACAGTTTTAAGTAATTTTTAAACCCACCCAATAACATCAAGTACATGGCCACCATCCCATCACTAACAACCATGAGCAATTCCTACGATACCATCTCCACTGCAGACATGCGCAGCGAATTTCCCATGCGGAATCTTGACCCAATTGAAGGTCGGCCCACCCTCATGGAACTTATCATAAGACTTAAAGACCTGAGAACCTATCTACCCCAAGGCATACAACAAATGGAAAGTGCTATGCTTGGAGTGTCCATTGTACCATGATCAATTGGCAGAGCACCTTCCCAACTAAGGACCTTTGTTGTCAACTGGTTGGGATGGTCTAAACCTAAAGGCTGGACAAAAAACAAACAGGGAGGTAACAAACTTCACTTCATATGACAACAGATTGCAATTTTTACAAAAGGAAGCCATTTTGTGGCCATATGTTTTGCCTTTTCTTCATGAGGTTTTGCTTGTTGAGCTTGAAAATTGGATAGACCATGGGCTGATGAGTTGGGATTTATTATTGTTGCATCATCTGTTCTGATTTGGGTTTGGAGAATAGATTTTTGACTCTACGTACCCAAATGAGTACATAGTAGGTGATTTAGGGACTTGTTTGAGTACTTAGACCAGAAACCATAAGTAGTAATGTATCTACCTAGATAATATAGTACTGTAGTACTAACAGTGCTTTGGTGATTTCATCTGAGGGTCAGGCTTCAAAAATGATGACATATCTAAGCTAAATCAGTTTTATGTAGAAAGTGATACTTTTTTGTAATCATAGATTGGATTGTTATGATGACAAGCAATGCAAGATCATTGATTCTGATAATTTAAAGTACCGTACATACCCATAAGTAGGTATCTAATAATAGATGCCTCAGGACCAGGCACACCTTTTAATAAATAAGGAATTGACAGTCAAAACCAACAAGGAGTCTTGACAGACAGACTGCAAGTAATTTCTCTGCAAGATTGCATCAATTATCTAGCATTGGAGAGTCAATAAAATAATCTATTCAATAGAAAAATAATCTATTCTATAGAAAAAAATCCAAATTGTAGATTTCAAAATTTTGGGTCAAATATTGCTGGCTCAGAATCCCAATGCCCTAAACTACAACACTCATGCTATTGAAGTAAGTAGATACCCTGAGAGAATCCATTTTTTCATAAAATACACCACTGCTATCATTGTCATTACTACAATGTTGCCAATTCAAGTCATTCAAATAGCAAACATGAAACTGTATCCTCCTTGCCTACAAACAACACAAGCAACAATGCTTCAAGCTATCAATAAGGAGAGCTGAGAGAAGAGATCACTACTCACTATTCAATGTACAGATGATAGTATATTGTCCTTGGATTGTGGTGAAGGAATTTTTGCAAGAGCATCAGCAATATAAATTGGGATGCAGCCTCCATCACCACAACCAAAATAAAATTTAGGAATGGATATTTAAAGCATTGGTGTTCTGCCTTTGCTGGGATACTACCAAATAACAGTATTTTTTGGTGATGACAGCAGCAACAAAGGTAGAGAGGTAGAAAGTTAGTTGAGCTGATCCAAACAAAACTTGTCAAATCACCCCAAAAATAAATCAAAGACCAACAAAATAAAAGATGAAAGACATGCCTATCAAATGCAATCACTATTTATTCATCAATCTTGCTGCACGGAGTAAATACTCAGAGGATGCCCTTCCACCATGCTACTGTCTGAATGGTTTAATAAGAGAAATTATGGGCAAAGAAATAACAAATTCTATGTAGTCCAATGGGTTATTGATAATGGGAAAGGGGGAACTATCCCTGTGTCCATCTTTCTAATAATGTATGCAATAGAGGATAAGACTCAATAATTAACTAGCACAATCTAGTAAATTAAGCCTTTTGTGAATTTTCCTCAGTCAAGCTCTTCTAATTAAGCCAGAGACTGAACAAACACCACCACCACCACCACCACTATCACCACCATCCATTGATTGCCAGAGAATTGGTTGCTTCTCAATCCAACCTTAGGACGAATAAGAAATCAATAGAATTGTGCAGTGGGCAAGGCATTGCAAGGCTCAATATCTGTAGCAGTTGATCTGAGATGGGAAGCAGATCTGAGGTTGGAAGTTGGAAAGGGAGTTTATATAGATAATGGATTGTTCTGGGGGGTATTTGTATCTTAGTGCAATTGTATTAAAGTTACTTCATAATTGTTGAGTGTCATATTTCCAAGAAAAATTTGCACAACACAGTGATGTAGTCATTTAGAGAGATAACTTTTGTTGGACCCAATTTGTTGCCAAGTTATGTTCAGGTTTACTGACTAACTAATTAGCTAGTGATGTTAGATATTTGACCAACAAAAGCTATGAATTATTCACAAAACAAACAGTCTGAGAAAAATGTTAGAATGCTACCACAGTTTAGGTTATTTAAAGTGATACAATAAAATTTTCAAAAAAGTAAAATGGTGAATACCACTTTTACGAATCTGATAGTGTTTTCATATGAGCATGTACATGTAGCCTGACTATTTTTGTTGGAAAATTAAACTTTGAGTAACAGTTGACATTAGATTTTCAAATTGACAAATAAACAGTTGCATCCCAAAAAATATGTGTAATATTTCAAAGTACTTTCATGTACACAAATATTGATTTTCCAAATTATGATTTTAATTTCAGTTGAATTAGAATGAGTTTTAATTTCAAATGAATGTTTTGCAATGCAAGTTTTCAACAGTTTTAAACATTATGATATTCATAGAATCTCACATTCCCTAATTACACAACAATAATTACCATCCATTGAGGAGTTTTCTAAAAACCAATGACTTATCCTCTCAAAGAGGCTGGAGTCTTAGTCAGCGTATCAACCAATTCATTATGTGTGTCAACATATTGACTTTGAAGGAAACCATCAGGAGTAGTTTGAGTCTGAACATGTTGTCTGAAGTGGTGATACTTGATGGCAGTGTGTTTGGTAGTTGGAGAGAATGTTGGGGATTGTGCAATGGCAATAATGAAATTCTTATCTCACAGGCACTAGCCACAAATTTAGGTTTTGGAAGGGGCAATTCAAACACACAAAATTGAAGACATGATATCAACTTGGCTTTTTCAGTGGACAAGGCAATCTCATTCTTGAGTTGACTCTTCCCCAACAAAGGTCGGCCAACATACATCACAATATAACTGATAACAGAGTAAATGCAGAATTGTTGTCAAGTGCAACAGCGGCATCAAAACCACAGACAAAGTCAGCATCAAAGAGACTTCCAGACCACAGTTGATTTTGGGTCTAATAAACTGTAATATTTTAAGGTGTTTTCATGAACAAGAAGATTGAATATCCAAATCATGATTTTACTTTCAGATCAACCTACAGTGAGTTTTCATTTCAAATGAATTCTTTCAAAATTGGTTTTCAATAGTTTTAAACATGATATTCATAAAAAATCTCACATTATGTTCATTGAAAAAATTAACAAACAAATCCCAACATTTCTCTCTTTCCTCTGTTTTTTCATTTCATTCCATTCCATGCTCCTACATTGGACTCCCTTCATATTAATGATCTATTACTTTTTTAAATTTTAAGCTTTTTTATGTCCCTTTCCCCCATTCATTTGAATGTTTCAAATAAAATAATAACATTTTTACTCTCTGCTTTTTCTGTAAACATTATGATCATGATCATTGCTATTGAAGTGGTAATTCCAAAATAACAATGAACAGATGTTTCAGACAAAAGAATAAAAATACTGCCAGTTGTTGTTGATTTGGTGTGATCTATCATTATATTTTTGTAATGGCAAATGGCAGTTTTACTTGTAGAATTATTGTCAGCTGTGACACAGTTTTTGATTGTGATGTTGAATTGTTGAAAACTGTAGGTTTGAGTTGTTGTCTGATGCTTGGTCTAATTATAGTGCATAGTAACAAACTGTTCAATAGCATCAATTTTTGATTTTACAGCCAACTGTTAGATGAGACTGTGAGGGAAGGAGTAGGGATGATTCAAGGCAAAATGGGTGCAGTGGTGGTTGAGGTGGCATCAGGGGGGAGGAATTGGGATAAAGTCATCGACAGCAGAGATTGAACAATCCTAACCCTGCAAATAGAAAGAAAGTGATTCATGCATGAAATTTATGCTAAGAGTTCACAAACAAGGATATCTGGGAGAAAATCATAACCAAAATTTACAACACATCCTACTTTTGAAACTTAATAGAAAATTTATCAGGAATGTTTTTTGGCGCGCTTAATTGATGATATGACTTAAGTGTGGAGTGACAAAAAAATGTACCCAGACACTTAACAAAAAAGATCAGAAAAGGACTTTATGCTTCTGCCGTATTTTTGCAGTGATCAAAAATTATTTTGAAATCTGGGCCAGTTTTTAAATGGTTTCTTTTCCAAATTAATTATCTCTTGTCGAAATCCAAAATTGGAGTAGCAAGATTCTCTAGCAGAAAAATCCCTTCGTTAAAATCCGATCTACCCCGAGATTGGGCTAACAAGGAAACCGAGCGCGCGGCAAAAAATACTGTAACTCCCTAGCTGCTGGCACGAATTTGTCCCAACTCTGGGTGTCACAAGGGTTTTATCTCTACGCTCTACGCGTCTTTTTTTTTGGTAGATACCCTATTGTACCCATAATATAAGTTAGGTAGAAAATCCACGTAGGCTTGCTCTAATTTTTTGAACACTTTAACCTTATTTTCACTTAAATCTGATAAATGCATTCGAAAGAGAAATTTTTTCTACCTTGAATACATTATGGGCTTTATTTTCTAGGTCAAATTTTCAAGTCAAAAAAAGTCAAGCAAAGGCTACCTAGAGTTAAAGTACCAGAGAAATAATCTTCTCACACAGGATGGACTTCAAACCCAGGTGACCTATTTTAGGAGTAGAATACTCCTACTTAATTCAGAATGAGAATGAGACATGACACAATATGTACATAAGTAAGTAGTATTAAGTAGTAGGTGCCTACTTAAGGTACCTTAAGTACAGGTAAAGGTACATGCACAAGAAGTACCTAGGAGTAAACGAGAAGTAATAAGTAGGAGTATGTACTAGCTTTGGACTGATGCTGGCCTTAATTTTGTATTAGCACCATGACCATGAGATTAGTTTTTGTCTGTTTTTGTGTAAGTTGGTTTGGTTTGGTTGGCATTGTGAATGGCTATGGTACAGATAAAAAAATATTGGTTCAAGATGTATAGACTTTATATAGTACTCCTGATGGCCAATAGCCTAGACTATGTATTTTTTATGTGTTCACAGTAAAAGAATATTATACAAGAGTTGATCTATATTGTCTTGACAAATAATGAAAGACATAACAAAGTTAGGATAACATGAATCAGTCTACATCTGCCGTCACACCTCCCAGGTCAATGGCACCATCAAATGGCTCTGACTCATCAATAATATCATTCATTATCTGCACTCTTTCTTCCATGGTTATTTCCTTCTCCTCTGCATCATCTTGTTCCTCCTTAACCCACTCCTCATCAAAGTATCTCTGCATAGGCACTTCACAAACCTATAATTGCTTCTGCATCATTCTGATGATTTTGTATGTCCTCAGGTACTTACATGGTACTTTTCTTCTGTCACAATAAATCAAATCAAATCAAATCAAAGTAGTCATCAGGATATAGTTGTCCCATGTAAAAAACTTGTCAAACAACTTCTTTGCTGTTGAACACCTGTTTTGATGCCCATCATCAGTCTTTTGGACATTATTCTGCTTTGCCCCATTCTTATACTGTCTCTCATAATCACAGACAAGAAGGACCTCACTCCCATTAAGGATCATTCTCCCTTGATTCCACTACACTCAGCCATCTTTGGAAGTTGATCCTAACTTCTCTGATTCTCTTGCTCTTTCTTCTGACAATCCTACAAGATTCAAAGGGACAGTTTGGGGGGTTCAGTATCAAAAGCATGCACACAAAATCATTTCTGTTTGCACTTGCATATCAACTCTTTGTAGTCATCCATCATACTTTGCAAAATCTTCAACATACCTGTCTGCTTAGTCTGGTATATTTTATGATGGTCTTTTGGATTCTCCAAAAATTTCCTTGTGAAAGGATAAAACCCAATGCAAATGAGGGAGCTCAGAAATATCTCCTTTGTGAAGCATTTCACAACATGATTATCAGGTGCCAAGAAACCTTGATCCTCCAAGTCCCACTGGACAACTTCACAGATATCAACATATTTCAGTAAAATGACGGGTTTCACGTTTGAATTTCACTCTTGGAAAAAAAATCACCTCTTGCTACTTGCTCCTTGTTTGGCTTTCTCATCTGTTTGATGACCCTTGCTTGTTGTTGAACTTTTGAGGCAAACATTGTTTGAGTTTGATGTTGGCAACTAATTTTGAAAGCAGAAAAAGGTCACCAAGAACAGCTGGTACCAAAGCTATGTTTGGGCATATCCCATTCATAAACACACCAGTAAATGTACTTTTGAAACCCCTCAACTTGTTGCAGCCTTTCTGGGTTGCGATCTAAGTGCTACAAAACAGAACCCTTCACTAAGTCATGTTGCAAGTTGTATTATTGCTCAAGTTGAACTGTGTTTTTTGGGTACAAGCCAAATGTCATTTATGTGATAATTTGCATAAAACAATCCATGTCCATTCTGCCAGAAGGTTGGACAGGGATGTAACATATGATTTTGGTCCTTCTCCCATGACCAAACTCCCTCACAACCTTTCTCATTCCTTGACACAAGAATCTTGCATTGCTATGTTTTAAAGAGATCTTGGTCTTTGAATCATGAACCAAAATCTCAGGACTGCACTCCCCAAATCCATCCACAGGATAATCTTCACTCACATTCTTTTCTCTGCAATAGATTTACCCACCCTTTCTAAATAACAATGTAGAAAATATACAATTTGTGCAAAAAAGAAAAAGGAACACTTGCCTGCACAAGACAGGATTAATGTACATTTGATACCTTGATCCATCCATCTCACAATCATCTCCAAGTGGGTGATAGTTCTTTCCATGGTGCAACATTATGTGCTTCATTTCACTGCAAATTGTTATCTCCATGAAGGTACCTTAATCCAACATTTCAGGTTCTTTCATTGAAAGACTGTATTCCAGATAAAATTCCCTGGTCAATGGCCTAATATGCATACCACTGCCATCTGATGTTGTCATCTTGCAATCTCTACAAAGGAAGAAGTATTTCTGCATTCTTGTGGTGAGTCACCCTCTATTCCACTTTGATGCTGAACCCTTCCTTGTATTTTGTCCCCACTGACCTGGACACAATGATTCTCTTCAAGCCTACGCAATATTTCAATGGGAAAGTGTAAGCAATCAATGTAAGTTTCCTTATAAATAAGATGTAACAACTTAACTCTTTCTGTTATTTCACCCATATCACCTGCTTGCTCCATGCTTGTATGGAGTACAACAATATATTACAAAAATCTTGATTTATGGTTTGAGGTGTGCCTTTCACTGAAGGAGAAGCTCCAATATCATCTCTTGTCACCACTTGAGACAATGCTCTGATTGACTGCCTTTAAATTTTTGGTAGATTTATCAACAAAACCTGATTTGGTAAGATAACTCAGGCTGTAACAGAGCACAGAAATGAGGGTGAGACAAATCTTGTATTCTTGGATACTGAAAACTTCTGAAAAGCTTGCGCTGGCTGTTGATATTATTTGTGGTGATTAGACAACAAAATACTCTTATTTGTGTGCATAACAGCATGAGTGGTGTAAGAGACTTGTATACAAAGAGGCATCATGAAAAAAATTAATCCTACAATTGTACACATGTAATAACTGTCACAAATGGCACATATGTACAGTTACAAATTTGTGTTCACCAGTAGCATTGTAAGGGCAAAGTACAACTTTGTAATAAATCAAAAAATCTTGAGTGCACATTCATTCAAAAGTCTTACATTCTTGGATACTTTAGAGCTTTGAAAAAAATTGACCTTTGGTATTTTGTTGTTTTTTGTCAACAAACTTTATTCTTTTGCATGTTCACATCATGAGGCATGTCAGAGACTTTTACTCAAACCTTATAAGGGTATATGAAGTATGCAGAACTGAATCCTAATCCAGGCCTTGTTAAGAAAAAGTGCCCTCTGCAGCAAAGTACATAAGTCATATAAAGAAAATTAATGTTTCCAATGTCATATATGCATAGAAATATTTGGAACTCCTGGGAAGAAACTGTCTTGCAAGTCCAAAGTTTTTTTTTTTTGCAAAAATATGACAGTTTACTAATTGGAGGTAAAATATTTCTTGTTTTTTTATTCTTAGTAAAAATAAGGCTTGGATGCTGAATCAACATCTCATTGATAGTATCAATAGATTCACCACTTAGTTGTCTTGGTTTAGCATACACTGTCACCATGTATCAATAGCAGTTGAGCTTTGATGTGTTTTATGTGGTGAAAATGACTGATCATGATTGCGATGGAGAGGTTGTATTTGATTTAGGCTCAAGTTTAGGTTGAAAGTATTGAGCTTATGAATTTCTTTATTCTTTTTGGAAGCAATTAAGATCTTGGTTCAATGAAACACTTCTTTGTATTGGATGTTTTTTTTGCATAAGAACAACTGCAGCAGATAGGTATCATCTGTAAAGACTCTTGTGTACAATAAGATATACTCAATAAAAAATAAAAATAGCATTTAGGAATAGGAACACAAAAATTTGAGGGTAGCTCTTTTAACCAATAATAGTTTCAAATCAAATGAACACCACGAATTATACCTAAACAATGTTCTTGAATTGGTCTAGGTAGAAAAATGAGAAAATGCCCCTTATCAAAACATCAGATCCTCCAAGTCAAGTAGTAAGTTTTCCAAAGTGTCAACAGTAAAAAAGAGAATTAATAATTCAAAACTGCTATTGAATTGCACAAGTCACTCCAATAAAAGATTTCAATAGAATCAAGGCTGTTGTTCAGAAAATGGTGCATTGTTTCCAGAGCTGGACCATTCCCTGCCAATGGTTGGGGTGCTCTGTCCTCAGGAACCAATAGAAGCAGAATTTTGTTTTGTGCACTCCTGATTGCCACCACATTCTGGTCTTCTTGATAAGGAGGTTGAACTAGTGCATGAATGAAATAAGTACCACCACTCATTCTCAAAATGTCCTTCCATTTGTTTGTAATAAAAATGAGATGATGTTAACTTTTGAAATATATGTTCCTTTGTGTCAAGTAGAGAGATTTTTCTGCAACAAATAAATGATAACCACTTACCATTTTCAAAAATGTTTTTCTTTCAGCCTTGCTAAAAAAATAAGATGTCATTCATTGAAACTCTAGATACTCTAGGTCATAGGTTTTCCCTATTATCAATGATGCACAACCAAAGTCAAAACTCAAAATTAGTACTGTATTTTTTCAAGGTGGACCAATAAGGGACTCAAATAGAATTTGAATAATACATGGTTTCTAGATCCAACCCATCCTCTGACAATGGTTGGGATACTCTGTCACCAGGTACCAATAGCAGTAGAACTTTCCTTTGCTTACATGGATTGACAAAAGTTGGTTTCTTCTTATTTTTGCATGTACAGGTCTTTAGGAGGAGTGGTTTTGTCTGGTTCAAGAATCAAATAAGCACAATTTATCATTATCAAAAAATGTTCTTTTGTTTGGCTTATTAATAATATAAATAACAAGATGTCACTTGTAGAAAAATCACATTTTCTATGTCATGCAATGACTTTCCTTGGTGGCAAAGCTGAACAAGCAAAGTCAAAATTCAAAACTGCTTGTAAAAGTTTCCCCATTAAGGTATTTAAAAGAATTTAGATCTTTTGTTCAACAAATAATGTATGGCTTCCAGGGATAACATATCACTGCCAATGGATGAGTCACTCTGTTATCAGGACTAACAGAGGTAGAATTGGGCTTTGAACAAACTCTACAACCATTGTTGAATTTGACTCATTTTTACATATACTGGGGTTCAAAAAATATGAGTAGTAATAATATGGCATTCACATCTACTTACATCATCTTGAGGTATATCATACCCCATATGTAATCTGAAACTAGAGAGGTCAAGTCATTAGTTATGTCAAATGTCATTCATGTTGGCATTGTTTTAGCCTTTCAATGATTGATAGCAACATGTCAAATACCAGATGCACTTAAATTTTTTGCAAGTAGCTGTCACAATTTTAATCTATTAATGGTAGAATATCAAAAAAATATTTGCATTACAGCTAGAATCTCATGGCTTCTCCTTTTCAAGATAATGGTGGCACAGAAATGAAATTTGGAGTAAAAAAATATTTCCTGCATCAATTTTTCAGAAGTAAAACAACTGTATGTCTATGCCAGGTCATTGTTGTACTAATCAGGAGATGCCAATCAAATTAATAAAGTAGTATATGAGCATATCAAGATCAATTCCTGTAAAAAAAATATTCCCATTTCAAAATTTTATTTCCATTTTGAGAATGCGTTCCAATTTCTTTGGGGTCATAACACTACAAATATTAAATTTATGGCTGTTAAGAATGAGTTAAATGCCATGATTGCTTAACATGTGGATGTGGTGGAAATCAATCTGTGGTCCACCTTTGATGAAATTATCTACACTATTAATGCATGAATATTTTTAATGGTGTCATTTTGCCTGAGAGTCATGGACCACTGTAAAGTTATTTTGAATAATATACAAAACATTCTCAACTAATGGATTTATTACAGATTTGTGTTCAAAATCATATGTATTTTAATTGACAATTGTTCTTTCTAATTCAGATATGAAGTATTTCATTGGATTATATTTTACATAAATGATAGATGTGAAGTTTTCAAATTTTTTATCAATTTTGCCTTCTATTATGTGAAAATTTATTGCTCTCCTGTGATGATAAGTATGATAATTTGTGCAAACAAATTTTTTTGATTTCTTCAGAAGACATCTCATTTCAGAAGTATCTAGGTATATTTTTGATCAGAATATTTATATTGCTATTGTGATTTTATAAAAATTATAACATCAATCATTTTAAAATATCAGTTGAAAAATCTATATCACCAACAACTATGTCTCTGTTCTCAAATTTGTACATGCTTTTAGTTACATTAATGAACTTAGTTTATGAGTAATAAAGTTTGTAAATGTTGAATAATAACTCACACTTTGATGAATTTTATGAAACCAAAAATACAAGTCCCGGCTTTACAAATCTTGTTATGATTGATTAACTTGTGAACCTAGCATCATAGATTATTGTGATGAGTGAAATAGGGTGGAGACATAATAATTTATCAAAATTTAGGCATCACTTGAAATATTTTTCTTGAAACTATTGAAGTGTTTCAAATAAGAATACTAATTTGTCTGAACTTGACAATTGTCAATCAGTACAAACAAGAAAATATAGTTTTATTTTATCTATCATTTTAGATTGCATATTTGATTTCCCATTGATATTTCTGGTAGCACAAATTTTATACATCAATATTGTTGTATTATTTTCAGTGTTGAAGTTAAAGCTAATTCACTGCATTGCTCACAGAAGAGTGTTCAACACAAAACCCTCAGTAAAAGGCATAAAGGTAAAAACATACAGAAACGAGTAAATTTGAAATCAATAATTTACTTATGAGCTGAGATACTTAATACTATGTAAGAAAAGTGCACAATCATGCACATGAAGTTATGAGACTTGGTTTATTCATTTCAGACATCATTTCATTGAGTAAGCAAGTTCTCAACTGACAATATAAGTCTTTTTTGTGCTATTTAGACAGAGGATCTTAACAAAAGGTAGAAAATATGTAATTTTTGTTATTTCAAAACACTAAAATGGTATTGGTATTGCTAATTATGGCCTATAATATGTCTTCAACATTGGTTTTATTAATTTTAGCCATCATTTCATTGAGTAGCTATGAAAACAACATAAAACATGACAAAGTAGTTCAGATTTTTTAAGTAATTATAACATGAAGGTTCCTATTCAATGGCAGATGAATTTTATCTTTTCTAATATTCTAGATGCATGAAATGATATTTTTTGTTTGTAATTCCTATATATAAAATGTTCTCAGTCTTGGTTTTGATTCATTTTGTTTCTGAATCCATTGANATCAAGAAAATAATAATGGTTTCATGATTGGTAACATAGGTCCTTTTTCAGTGCTATTTTGACAAAGAGGATCTTATAGAAAAGGTGTTGAGTTATGTGTTTTCTATAATTTTATTGTGCTACAATGATAACGACATTGATAATTATGGCTTATTATGCTTTTAGTTTTGATTTTATTCATTTTGGCTGTCATTTCATTGAATAAACATGAAAAATAGGCAAAACATGACAATGAAGTTCTAATTTTTTAAGTAATTTTTACATGAAGTTTCACATTTGTTGACAGACAAATTGTGTCTTATTTAATATTCTAGGAGCATGAAATGATATTATAAGTCTTAATTATCATATAAATGATTATATGAGTCTCTGTTTCATACATTTTGGTCATCAATTGATGTAGTAAGCAAAAAATCATCAAGGTTTTCATTATTGACAGCAGAGGTTTTTTTTCAGTGCTGTTTTGACCAGGAGGATTTTACTCAAAATACAATGTTTATGTATTTTTCATTATTTCATTGTGATTAAATTCTATTGACATTAGTGATTATTGCTTTTAATTTGTGTTGATTTTTGGTTGTATTCATTTTGGCAATCATTTCATTGAGTAACTATAAAACAACATAAAACATGACAAAGTAGTTCAGATTTTTAAAGTAATTATAACATGAAGGTTCCTATTCAATGGCAGATGAATTTTATCTTTTCTAATATTCTAGAGGCATGAAATAATATTACAATTCCAAATCATCATGTATCCTATAATCAAAATTCTGTTTTAATCATTTTGATAATCAAATCATTGAGAAATCAAGAAAATAATAATGGTTTCATGATTGGTAACATAGGTCCTTTTTCAGTGCTGTTTTGACAAAGAGGATCTTATCCAAATGGTGATGCATTATGTGTTTTCTATAATTTTATTGTGCTACAATGATAATGACATCAATAATTATGGCTTATAATATGCTTTTAGTTTTGATTTTATTCATTTTGGCTGTCATTTTATTGGGTAGCCATAAAAAACACAGGCAAATCATATCAATGAAGTTCAAATTTTTAAGTAATTTTTACATGAAGTTTCCCATTTGCTGACAGACAAATTTTGTCTTATTCAATATTCTAGGAGCATGAAATGATATTACTACTCTTAATTATCATATAAATGATTATATGAGTCTCTGTTTTATTCATTTTGGTCAACAATTTTTAGTAAGTAAGAATTCATTAAGGTTTTCATTATTGACAACAGAGGCTTTTTAAGTGTTATCTTGACAGAGAGAATTTCACCCAAAATATGTTGAATTATGTATTTTTCATTATTTTATTATACTTAAATACTGTTGAAATTATTGATTATTGCTTTTAATTTGTGTTAATTTTTGGTTTTATTCATTTTGGCCATCATTTCATTGAGCATTAAAAAACATACAGTTAAAACATAAAAATATTGTTCAGAGTTTTGAGTTAATTTCACATGAAGAATCTTATGAAAAAGGCAAATCAATTATATTTTTCTAATATTCTACATGCACAAGATTAAATCATAGCTCTTGACTGTCATATGTACAGTTACTGAATTTGTTTTTATTCATTTTGATAATCAAATATTTCAGAAATCAAGAAAATATAGAGGTTTTCATTAATGACAATGTAGTTTTTTTATTGATATTTTGACAAAGAGGATCTTATCCAAAAGTTGATGAATTAAGTGATTTTGAATAAATCACTGCACTTTAATTGTATGGACATTTATCATTTTGACTTTTAATATGCTTTAAATTTTGTTTTTATCAATTTTCAATTCATCGATAAATCAAGAAATCATTATGGTTTTTGCAGCTGACAACACATGTCCTTTTTTAGTGTTATTTTGAAAAATAGGATCTTATCCAAAAGGAAATGAATTATGTATTTTTAATATTTCTTTGCAGTAAAATGATATTAAAATTAAAAACTATGGCTTATAATATAATTTTTAGGTTTTAATTTTTGGTCATCATTTCATTGAGTAACTATAAAAAACACATAGGTAAAACATGAAAATGTAGTTTAGATCTTTGAAGTAATTTTTGCATTAATTTTTCAATAGAAAGGCACATGAATTTTATCTTTTCTAATAATCTAGAGACATATAATGATATCATAGCTCTTAATTTTTAAAATAAATGATGTTACAAGTCTTGGTTTTATTCATTTTGGTCATCAATTCATTGATAAATAAACAAGAAAACATTAAGGTTTTCATGACTGA